>VZTR01025577.1:487158-504741 GCA_013400775.1 Chaetops frenatus
CCGGGGGAAGCTCCCGGCACGGGGGAGCCGCGGGGCGGACTCCCGGGAGGGCACGGGACGGGGGTGTTTGTCCCCCCGCTCCTTGTTTTTATTCAATTGTCGCGCCTGACAGAGTTAATCATTGACGGCCGGAGGACGCGCGGGGTCCCGGCGCTCCCTCTGTTTTGAAACCTGACTCGGGAGCGGGCCGGGCTCGGGTTTCAGCGGGGGAGCGGGGCCGGTTCCCGGGGCTCCCGGCCGCGCCGCGGGGCGGGAGAGCGGCCCCGGCCCCGCTCCGCCCGCGGCTCGGGCTCGGCTCCCCCCGGCCCCGCGGCGGGGGCGCGGGCAGGTGGAGGTGACCTCCCCGCTCCCGCCCCCCGCCTTCCTCCGGGAAGGGACGGGAAGGGGGAGAAAGCGCGGGGAGGAGGGGGAGGAAGGGAGCTGGGAGAGAAGGAGGGAAAGCGGCCGGCGGAGGGGGCCCCAAGGCATTTCTCAACCAAGGGCGCGATTGTGCCGCCGCGGCCCCTCTCCGCGGGACACATCAAAGGGCGAGGGGGGAGGGAGGGGAGAGCGACCGAAAAATGCAGCCGAGGGCGGACCAGTCAGCGAAAAAACCCGGCGCAGCCCCGGGCGGAGGCACAAAGGCCGCCCCCCATCCCTCCGTCCCTCCCCCCGGCCGCCGGGCACGGCCGGAGGTGCCTCCGCCGGCACCGGGGGCAGCGCGGGCCGGGGTCTCCCCCTTCCCCCGGGCCGGGAGCGGCAGGCGGAGCCCAGGGGGTCCGGCGGCGCTTCCCGGCCTTGCCTCACCTCCCAGCGCTTTGCCAAATGGCCGCGGCCGGTCTCACACGTGTGGACACCCCGGCCTGGCGGAGGGGGGCCCAGCAGCCCCCTTCGGTCGCCAGGATGGAGGAATTTATTTACAACTCCATAACCCAGTCTGTAAAGTTTCTCCTCGGCGAGTGTTTGGTTTGATGGGTTCTATTCTAAGAAACCTCCTCCCTTGGCTTGAATATTCGTTTAAAGTGTCTTGTAAAGGCAAAACACAGGAAAAAAAATTATTCCTGGAAACTCTCACATACTTGTCTTAAAGCAAGAAGTCCTCCTTGGTGCAGAGGTCCTGGGTGCTGTGGTAATGCAATGTCATCTCTCCATCTTTTCCCATAGCGAGTCAGATGGCAACCCTAGCACAGAAGATGAATCCAGTAAGGGGCGGGAGGATTTATCTCCCCATCCACTCTCCAGCTCTTCTGACAGCGTTACCAGCCTCAGCCTTCCCGGCCACATGGAGCCTGTCTACATGCAGCAGCTTGGAAACACTAAAATAGCCCTGAGCTCGTCTGGTGTCCTGTTGAATGGGAACCTCATGCCTGCCAGTACCTCTCCTGTCTTCCTCAATGGTAGCTCATTTCTTCAGGGACCCAACGGTGTCATACTCAATGGACTCAGCGTGGGCACTCCGCAGACTGTTACCTTAAATTCGCCCAAAACCGCGTCGAGTGTTGTGAGCAACGGGGTGTCCATCACTGACATACTGTCATCATCATCGTCAGAAGATGTTAAAGACTTCAAACTCCTGCAGGCTTCGGTCCCCAATGCCACAGCAGCCTTCAGCCCTAGCAACATCCCGGTCACTTTCCCAGGATTGATACCGAGCTCAGAGGTGAAAAGGGAAGGCGTAGAAACTGCTGCTTCCCAGGACGGAGGCTCCGTAGTTACTTTTACTGCTCCTGTCCAAATAAACCAGTATGGCATTGTCCAGATCCCCAATTCAGGAACAAATGGCCAGCTGCTGAACGGAAGCATTGGTTTTTCTTCTCTGCAGCTGCCTCCTGTTTCTGTGGCAGCTTCACAAGGTAAAAGCTTTGCCTCTTGCAGTGAGGGGTATGAGAAAAAGTTGGAATCAGGCACACATAGCGTTTTAGAAGCTGTGGTCCCTTTCTTCCAAGGTATCAACACTGTATCTCAGCCATGGCCACACACAGAACATCAAATAATACCGTTTGCCTCCCTTTATAGTGGGTTATGCTTGTGGGCGGACTCTTAGATGAGACAGAGCTCCTCTGCTAAGGTAATGGAAGGAGTTCTGGTAATTTACACCCCTCTCATCTCATGCTCTCCACAGAAGTCTGTGATACGAGTCTTCACAAATATCTGTAAATTTTACAATGTTTCAGTAGTTCAAAATATTCCCCATTTGCCATTGAATTCTTTTAATGAGAAGGTTCATAAAAATGAAAACTATGGCAGCTGGAAATTGTTACCGTTGTTGTTCTTGTGGTGGTTGTTTTTGTTTTTTGTTTTCTTAGCAAAGGCATTTCACAAAAATACATTTTGAATTATTGTAGACACAACAAGACTAAGCAGTTGCTTGTACGTTTTCTGTTCCATAATTAAAAAAGATTAAACTTGAGGGAAACAATAGAAGTAAACACTAGCTCATAGATATAAAATGTGAGGCTATTTGGATAAAACTGCCCTCAGTCCAAGGGAAATATGTCATCACAGGTTCATGTGCCAAGTGTGCAGGCTCCTCCCCAAGTTTGCTTTAGAGTTGGTCTTTACATACCATAGTCTGAATCTTGCAGCTGGCCAGGAAGAATCCCAGGGATTCTTCTAGTTCTGAATCCCTTTTTTTGAAACAGGTCAGTTAAAAAGCACAGTTGAACATCTTTGTTACTCATTGGCCACTTTATCTTTGGTTATGAAAATGTTTAAATTGGAATGATTCCCTCTAGTTTCAGGACCTGTGAATGCTATAATGAAATTCAAATTGTGCTCGTGTGCTTCTTTGAATTTAGGGTGTGTAGGGTGTGAATTATTCTTGCTGAAGCGCAGGGAGGAACACTGAAGCTGTGCAACCACATTTCAAATAAGTGCACAATTATAAGGTCCTAAAATGTGGCACTCACAGGCACTGGAAGTTATTGGTGCATCATTTAACCAAGATTAAAGAGAGAAGACATTTAGTCTGAATGCCACCTGTAATTACTAAAGCCACTTAATCCACATGCTCCAAGGCATAAACTAACAGCCAGCAAAGGTGAGAAAGAAAGTTCTGTCCTTTAACTATTGTATTTGAAAGTCCTAAAATTCATCATAAGCTCTTCTCTGACTATTTTCCCCATTGTTAAAAATACTGCTTGCCTACTGGAGAGTGTTCCACCGTATCTCTGGTGCAGAGAAAAGTTTTGGCTTTCTTAACATGAGATGGATGGATAGCTGGCTTCCTATTGCCAATGAAGCATGCTGCAGGCTAATTTGAGTATTAATTAATATTGACAGGTAACTTCAAGTTACCTGGCATTACTATTCTAGTTTACCCACATGCATAACATCTTCCAAAAAATCATCATTGATTAACTGAAATTAATAGGGAGCTAAAATATTCCCCATGTGAGGAATTAATCTTCAGTGCTGTTCTAAGAAACTCAGCTGTGTCCAAGTGTAGTCTCTTATAATCAAACTGCTTTTGAGAAAGAGAGATGTTCCAAGTGGGATTCAGTCCCCAGAGCCAGTATTTCTTATTTTGGGAATTACCATAATGACAACTGACATGGCATGTCCAGTGGAAACAACTTCAGGTCATCTCTGGCCACCTCATCTTGCTTTGGCTCACTACAACATCACACCAACAGTGCCATGGCTTTCAGCAAGGGCAGGCTGTGCTGGGTGACTTTTCACAGTGTGGTGGATGTGGTAGGGTTAGGATTTCAGAAAAACGTGATTAAGCAAGGTGAAAGGGAATAGAGCTGAGTGTTTGAGGATTACCTAGTTAGAGCGATAGAAATTACAGGTTTTTCATGCTTTCTGTGCAGGGTGACTCCGGCAGGTTCTGCCCAGCAGTGGTGGATTTCATGTGACGTGTCTCCAGTTCCCACACACAAGCTGTAGTCTGTCACTGAACTATCTTTAATAGCTTTTCATGCTTCTATTCTTAGATAGATATTGAGTGGTGGCAACTAGTGAAGGCCAAAGCACATTCATTTTGGTCACATGGCTGGGGACTGTTTGCTCCTTAATGAGAGTCTGAAAGATACTTAATCTAATACACCAGAAACTTTTTTTTTTAAACTTTCTAGAAGCAATTTCTATTAACAGCATTGATTCCTTTATGCCGAGTTTTCTCTCACCTGCTACAAAAATTGCTGTCCAGTGTTGCATGAAATATTGGTGTATGTGTATACTGCAACAGTAAAAAAGACCAGCACTGCATAGCTCTCTGCCATCTGTAATCTCTGTTTTCCTTTCTTTTGCTTCCCTTTCCCTAGGTAATGTTTCGGTAAACCCCAGCACATCTGATGGAGGAACATTTACAACAGAATCTTCAACAGTGCAGCAAGGAAAGGTTTTCTTCAGCCCCCTCGCTCCGAGCGCAGTGGTTTATACAGTTCCCAATTCGGGCCAGGCAGTAGGATCTGTCAAGCAAGAAGGACTGGAAAGAAGCCTGGTGTTTTCTCAGTTGATGCCAGTCAGTCAGAACACACAACTGAACGTCAACATGTCTTCTGAAAATATATCCAGCGCAGGACTCCAGTCCCTGGCCTCCTCGTTAGTGAATGTAACACCCTCACACAATTTTTCCCTCACACCACCGACTCTTTTAAATGCTGCAGAACTGAGCTCTGGTATCTCGGAGAGCCAGTCCATGTCTTCACCTGTGACCAGTACCTCTACAGTGATATCTATCAGCAACACTAACTATGCAACCCTTCAGAACTGTCCCCTCATCACCAGTCAGGATCTGTTGTCCATTTCCACAGCACAGCCCGTGCTTGGGGAGATAGTTTCTACCAGTGGAGACCGTGTCAGCCAGCCCCCTGCACAGGTGCACCAGGATTTTGGCAGAGAGCACAGGTTGGTTCTGCAAGCTGTACCCGATGTCAAAGAGAATTTCTTACCTAATTCTGAGAGTAAGTCAACTGGCAATTTAATGATGCTGGATTCCAAATCTAAGTATGTTATGAGTAACATGGTTGACACGGTGTGTGAAGAATTGGAAACGGACAAAAAAGAGCTTGCCAAACTGCAGACAGTTCAGATGGATGAAGTTATGCAAGACTTGTAACTTCTTTCTTTTCTTGCTTTCTGTTTTAATAGATAAGTCTCCTGTTGAGACCCTAGCAAACACCTAGTGAGGTGTTTGTGGGATTTTTTGTTTGGTGGTTTTGTTTTTTTTTTCATTGAAAGAAACCAGAAGAACATTTAAGTGGTCTGAATCAATGTACAGAGGAATCTCTGGCAATGGAATTAGGTTGCCACACTTGGTTTGCATGCAATATTCTCTTTTAAGCAGATTAAAGGAGAAAGGAAGTGGCCAGGGCAAGTACTGAGGAATGGGTACAAGTTTGGCTACCAGATACTACCCTGAAAATGTAACTAGACTCTCCATAGTACAACATACTCTTAACAGTAAGTATACACTCCTAACTTCAGACAGAAAACAAAAATCTCACTCCAAAATGGTAGAAACAATGCAGACTTTTTTTTCTGTTTACTTCCAGTCCATGGGCATTGAGAGATTTCTGAGGAACTCTAGACGATACCTCTCTGGCTACTTTTATGTTGTTTGAGGTTAAGAAACAAAACAAAATCATAATATTGTTACTGGTATGTTTGCTTTTTTTTTTCCAGCAGACTTACAGTCAAACCAAAAATCTCATATTAGTCATGTACAGGTTTCTAAATGCTACAGCTAGCATTTTGTCAATGTACCAGAAAAAGCATCATTTGAAACTCTTAATTATGCAATTCAGAAGCTTTCTATCCAGTATGAATGTAAATATTGTTTCAGTTCTTATAAAGGAGACTTTTTTTTTTAATTAGTACAATGGATTTTATTTATGGTTTATGTTCCCTTTCACTTTAGACACAATGCGTTGAAAAGGAAAACGTTTTCTGGCTGTTTAATTTATTTTATTGTTTGAGCAGGAAGTAAGCATAGTTATTTCTGACAAGGTTTTACTTTTTTGTAGTTTTTTTTCAAGCAATAGACTGTAAAATGTTAATCACACTGAAACTAGAAAATTAATTCCCAGTCTCACAAACCCAGGAGGTCACTGTTTCTACCCCCTCTGTCTTTGTGTTCAGGGGTTTTTTTTGTTTGTTTTGTTAGTAATTGCAAATTAGTTGAACCCTTTTGTGTATTTTTTACAGAATTCCACGTGCCTTTCTTCCTTGTGGCCTTATCTTTGTTACTAAAGCACAGTGGCAGGAGGAATAAAAACACTGATTTGCAAATATCCGTCCTCAGGGCCAAATCCTGATGCCTTACTTCTGCAAGTAGACCCGCTGACTCGGGTGCCCCTGCTTGCATGAGTAAGAAGAGTTTTCAGAGTCTTTTGGAGATGGTGGGTGACATTTCCTGGCAGGGCAGAGAGCCAAGGATGGCTCCTTCTGCCCCACGTCAGCAGGACAGGAGGGGTCTGCAGAGGGACCGTGGGCAGTGCAGTTGTGCCCAGGGCGAGCTCCTGGCTCCAGCCTCGGGCAGATGAGCAGCAAAGGTTAGATGAGCAGGCCAGGGAAGGGAACCCCATGTTTACACGGGCCCTTTGGCCAAACAGCCCGTGTGGGAGGGCTTCAGCTGCTGGTCGAGCAAGGCCCCCATCCAGGAGTGTGGCTGAGTGTGTGTTTATATATATCCTCCCAGGAGAGGCAGCCTGGGGGCTGATGGTGGGAACTGCAGCTGCCCAAAGGGCTCTGGGAGCGGCCGTGGTCCCTGCCTGGCTGGGGATGGGTCTCCACACCTCTCTGCCTGGGGACAGCAGAAGCAGGTGGGCTCTGGGCAGGTGGAACAGATCTTAACCTTTCCTCCAGAGGAGTTTTTATAGCATGGAAAAGCACATCCTTTAAGCTTTAAAATAATAAGAAGAACTCAGATGTACAAAAATGACATGCTGTTAATCCTTGTGGGTTTGGTTTTTTAATATTTTATCCTAATGTGAATATATACAGTAACTAAAGCATGTGTTCATCCTCATCAGGGCCTGGTCCAAAGCCCTTGGAAGGCAATGGGAAATGTTTTCATAAGCTTCTGTGGGCTCTGAATCAGGCTCAGGACAAAACAAGATCACTTGTAGAGGACAAATAAAATGGAAAGGAAAGATAACTGAGGTGGCATATCCCAGTGTGCTTGTCTGGGTTTTAACTGGTTCCATGGAAAGCTTTTGGAGAATGAAGGTTTTCTCGCGCGCTGCGAGCGCAGCATCGGCATTCTCGTTGTAGTTTTGCACTATATTGCGTATTTTGCAAGGTTTTCTGTGGAACTTTGAGGCTGAGCTCTGCTGCTGAGCACTGAAGTCCACGCTGCGAGCCAGAGTCTCCAGAGCTGCAGAGGAAAGCGCGGGGAAAGGGAAGAACGAGTGTGCAAGGGGAGCACTTGCAGCTGTACGGAGTCGCTGGGGCTCTGCAGGCAGGAGCAGCCCACCAGCAGTTGGCTGTCCCCTGGTGCTCCCAGGCAAACAGGGTGTTTGAGGCAGGCGCTGTAAAGCTGAGATTATCACAAGCAGGACACGGAGCTGTATGTTCCCCTGGCACAGCTTTCCCTGACGTTCCCGGGAGCTCTGCGTGAGCAGGGAATCGGATAGTCCAGAGTTCTCCTAAGCACTCTGCTTGTTTGTCTGTTTGCTGGGCCCCAGCATGAGCAATGTGTTTCCCACCTCTTCTTCACCCATGTAACTAAGATGGTGATGACAGTAGCAGTAGCTGTATATGTTTTGCATGAAATCATTCAGCCGTTTGCAAAATTAGAAATACCTTGTATCGCTGTCGTTTTAATGGAGAACGTGTACTTGGCTCTGAAGGAGTTGGTGGTAGATTAACATTTGGTCTGTGAAGCTCAGACTATATTTGGAGGCAGGCTAGGGAATATTTCAGAGCAGTTGTTGGTGTAATCATCTCTCATAACTGAAGAGACTGTGGTGTTATAACAGTACCTGTTACTTTATTTTTAATTTTTCCGTCTTTGCATTCGTTGTGTTACTGAGGCTCTGAATTCCACGGCTTTGTGGCACAGTTGATGTGAAAAACTGTGTATGTTGTTACAGTGGCACGTTTCTTGGAGTGTCTGGTACTTCTAATAGGAGACTTCCCACTCTTCAGTGGGAGTGGAGGATGTACATAAAAGCAGTGTTTTGGGACAAAGTAAGATTAATCTATTCTAGTCTTCCAGATATCAAGTAACTTCTTAATATCTTTTACTCTTTCTTTCTTTCTCCCACTGAAAATAAGTGTCATTCCCTCCAGATAAGGTAGTTATAACCTCATGTTTTCTGCAGGTACATATGCGCAATATAAAGACTCATTGCACGGTACGGTGTGTTTAAAATAGAAATTTAAATAAGTAGTTTTACTCCTTACAAGGGTAAATTTTTATTTTGTGGCCCTCAGGCAGGCAGACTCACTGCTCTGAACAGACAGTACTCAAAGCCCTAAAAAGTGTCCAGGGCCAGATCTTTGGCTGCTGTAAATAAGGCATTGCTCCACAGGTTCCCAAACCAAGGATTTTTATGTAGTGTTTAGGGGATTTGGATGCTGGTCTCCCACACATGGGAAGGCTGTGAGTGTCCAAGCCCCACAGACAGCCCTTATTATCACATTCTGTTGTTTAAATGAAAGGCATGTCTACCTGGCATACACATTTCTTCTCTTCCCTCCCTCTCTGTTATGGATGAGAATAAAGGATCATTTCAACTTCACATACGTTTGTAACTTCTAAGTCCACTGTAAATCTTACAGAAAATATTGCCAAATTCGACTGCTTTTCTGGTCCCAGACTCAGCTTTTTAAAATATGCCTGAAGTTCAAGTGAATTCTTACAAAACATGATGTTAAAAACCCCTCTCTTCTTTACTACTTTTGATTAAAGCTGTCTCTGTTTCACCCAGAGTTCTGCAGAAAACCAGAAACACGTTGAATTGAATGCTGTGTGTGGACTATTTGGCAGCATTATCCCTGTGGTCTTACCTGCAAGGACATTTCAGCAACATAAATCACAGACATCTATTGGCCAGGTCCTCAGCTGGGCTAAACTAGCACGTTTCCATTGACTTTAGTGTCCTTTTGTGCCAGCTGGGAATATGGTCCATTCATTTCACTGGTGTTAGGTCAGGGATGGATTTGACCCAGTACACAGTGGCAGCACAAACCAGAGCACAAGGCTGACACTTGGGTAGAACCAGTCACAGTCTATCAAAGCATATACCTCTTCCCATTTACTGCTTTCCCCTACCTGTGGATTCAGGAAGACTCATTCAGAAAGTGACTTTACCCAGAAGTGAGGCTGGAACTGTCATTATTACTCTCGGTCTGAGACTGATGACAGTAATGGACAGGACTTCAAATCCTGCAAAATCGCCTCAGTAAAGATTTTCAGTTAAATAAATCAGGGTGGAATTCGGCCCTGTATGCACAGGAGCTTTTCATGTACATAGATTTCCAGTGTCTGTGCACTTTTCTTAGCAAGGGCAGATGAACAAGAAGGTACATCTCTCCAGTACTGTGTGAAATATGTGTGCAAGGCTCTGGGGACATGAATTGCCCAGTGCTTGTGGTCAAGAAGAATGTCAAATCACCAAAAAGAATAGTAATTTTCTAATTCTGAAAACAATAATAATGGTATTTTTAAAAGCAAGGATACCTGAAGTCTTCCTGTATCTCCTAGCAGTTACTATCTTGAAGGATATTTTATACCTTAGTTGTATGTTTCATATAATTTAAAACTTGCTTCTTAAATTTCTGAACTCAAGGAGGGGGTGAATCTTCTGGTGTTCAGGATTCACGTTTAGAGGATGTTTGTTCTTTTGCTGCATGTACTGTTTGTCCAGAACTAACCAGTTATTTCTCCACTATGGGTTTTATTGTGCCTTACAACAAATATTAAATTTAAGCAGAATGTACGCATTAGAGGAGGGAATAATCAAGAAGTCTTTACTGCACTGTTAGGTGATGCTGCCCCAGAGTGTATCATCAAACATATCTGTGCTTAATTACCCAACCAAAGAGATCTAAACTATGTATGTTTGTTGTACTGTAATAGGGGTTTGTGCCTGGACAATTAAGTGTTTTATTTGTATTCTGAGATGATGTGAACTTATTTTTCTAAACACTATACTGAATAAACTTTATATTTATACACATCTTGTGTAAATATTTCTGTGTGGATGTCATGTGAGGGCTTTGAATTTTGAGTTAGAAAAGCAATCTGAAGTAGAAACTTGGCTTCTAATGACTCATCATGAAAGGTGATGGCAACTAGGAATGCCTTTGCTTGCCAGGGATTTGATCTAAACCCTATTTAAGCAAGAATGAGACTTTCTGTTGACTGCAGGGGGTTTTGTCGGAATTCTAAAATACTAAATTAAAAAACATAAATCTTATACCTCATATTGAACCTATTTGTGTCTCAAACCAAACTTATACCATAATTAGTTAGATACCATTAAAATCTATTTCCACCTGCTAGTTAGGACTAGCCAGTATTTACTTGTGGCTCCCGTGACACTGGCATGCTTTCTGTGTCAGGGGCTTTTTTTTGAGTAGGTGTATTCCTATTTGTTGAATTCCTGTTTGTTGAAATTTTTCTTTAAAAAGTTTTACATAGTGTCAGACTTGGGTTTGGCAGCCTTTTGAGAACAGCTTGAAATGTTATGTTCCCCTGATATTAAAGGATTTAAACACATTACCATATTACTTCAGATCTGTGTTCCAAGTACCAGGATTGCCTGGTTACGATTTTGATGCCAAAATGAATGACAGTAAATCCAAATAGACTAATCAGTGCAGGTGAAATAGTTTCCCTCACTGAAGCTACATGTACACTAGAGATAATTAACAGCCTGCACATGCCAGCAGGAGAACACTCTTCCATCCCCTTAAACTGGGTTTAGGCCATAGGAAGCAAGGTGAGGTCTGAGAGAATTTGTTTTTAATAGATACAGTTAAAAACATGAAATCCATGATGCTCTTATCCACTAATACATTACCTCGGTGTTTTTCACCATTCCTCCACCTTTCCCCTTCATTGCAGCCGTGTTCTGATCGCAGCTCTGCTGGCAGAGCACAGGGAATCACCTCCCAGCCCAGGGAGCATCTCCCTTCTCTGCCTGGGGCTGATCCGACTCTGCAGCTGCCAAAGTAAATCCAGTTACCCCGGAGCAGCCCCAAGGTAGAGCCAATTGCCTCCTAGCCCGATTCCTGTTTCCTTCCCAGCACCTTTGGCTCAGCCCTGTTCGCGGCGCTTCCCTTTGCCCCGGTTCTGCCTGAGCAGTCGGGCTGTGATGGTATTTTCCTGCCCAAATTCCAAACTGATCTCCGGGCAGCAGCTCTCTCCCAGCTTTGCTCGCAGCAGGAGCTGAGGATCTAAAGCCATCCTTCAACCTGGCTGGGAGCAGCTTCTCTCGCTTCTGCCTCACGATGCAGACAGGGGAAGGAGCACCAGGACCAGCGCTGCTGGGCTGGCCCCAGCCAATCCCCCGGGAAGGGATTTCTGCCTGAGCAGCCCCCAGGCTCTGGATGAAGCGTTTGGAGGTTTGAGAGCGAGCGAGGAGCGGAAGGTCTCAGCAGCGTATGCAAATGTCCAAATTCTCCCTGAGCAGCCACCCATGCGGTATGCAGGATGAATCATGTCCTAACGGAGCGCATTCCTGCTGCTCTGGAGGCCTTCGCTGATGTGTTCCAGGTCACCCTGGGCAAGAAAACCACACACAGCCACGGTTCCTTCCTGTGCACAGATGGAGAAAGAGGGGACAGCTCCTTTGGAAGGGTGAGCTGCTGGCTCTCCGAGCCCCTGCCTTTCACACGGGGCTTGGGGATGCTGGAGGGAGGATGGGGGGGCTGCCAAGGCAGTAGCTGGGATGGAGCTGATAGTAGGAAGGCTTGGGCAGATGGGTGGTTTCTCTTGATCTAGCAGGGAGACAAGCTGGGAAGGGAGACAGTGTTGGAGGACAGCACTTATTATCCTCTGTATTTGTCTTGATTTTTCCCTGGTGCCAGATTAGAAGGGGATTTTGCTGCTCCAAGAGGCAGAGGTTGGGTCAGTAAAACAAGATTTTAATATGAATACTCACAGCTTGGAAAGCAGAGGTCTCCTTCCAGGCTGCATCCCCTGTTGTGGTGATCTCTGGCTGCAATCTTAGGCCACTATATGGATACAGATCACATTTTTAATATAAAAATACAGTTTAAAAGGAAAATGATTCCCAGAAATAGGAATTCATCTGCCAAGCAACGTGCACATAACCGACTTCACACTTAGAGGTGCCAGAAAGTTCAGGAATGAGACCAACAATAAAAAACCAGCACACGTGTGAAAAATCTACAGCATTAAAGCCAGATTCAATAAAAATAGCACCTAGTTTATATGCTACAGAAGCTGGCACACGCCTGCAAAACCTGAAGGAAAGAGATAAAATGTTCAGAAGTTGCACGGAGTCCAGAGGAACGGAGCAGCCCTGGAGCAGTGCTGATGGTTACTCAATAACTCATGTACGATACTCTCCTGTGTAAGTGCTTTCATTCTTCATCCTGCTACTTCTCGGGCAGAAAGACACAATTTGGAATACTTGAGGCTGATCAATAAGCTTTGTTGTGGCAGGCAAAGTGCTTTGTGATAGACCTTACGTTATGAAAGGAGTCCCAGGATGTTACACCGCATCATTTCCTTTCCTGGTCTGCAGGCTGACTGACAGGCAGCGATTTCGGTGTCCGCGGTATCCCTTACACAGCCTGCAGCTGTAAATGCAGCCCCTCCCCGGAGGCGCTGCCAGTGCACAGAAATAAGAGCAGGCTGGCAGGAGAGAGGAGGGGAGGGGAGGGGAGGGAGGCGAGGTGGTGTGCCCGGGGCGATGCAGGCAGTGGGTGGCACGGGCAGGTTGCAAAGCCAGGTCTCTGACTCCCCCTGTTGCTTTGCCCACTGGCTCACGCCACCTCCTCGGGAGCCCCATCCCGCCTGGATGCAGCTTCCCTTAACAGCAGCAGGAGGACTTGCTGCTGACACCGAAGCTGAGCTTGCTTCTCTTATTTATTTACTGTGTTTACAAGCACCTTCTCATGCTGACCGATAGCCCCGTTTATAACCAGACTGGCCCTGGACCAGCATCCCTGATCCTCCAAGAACTCAGCCTCCAAAAACCTGCCCCTGCCTGGATCACCACATCAGGGTGATGCACATGCAGGCCCTGGGGGACTCCAAAGCCACCCACCTCCACATCAAGGCAGTCTGAGAAAGGTTTGGCTCATCTCCCACCAAGTCCAAGGAGCTGAGGGGGAGAAATGCTCAGGGGAATGAGGAAGGGTTAGTCCAGAGCCTGAGCCTGAGCTGTGCATGCTCCTGCATGTCCTAAGTCAGTGGTTTCTTAAAAGAATACATTGAGAACAAATGACAATTCAGATGTTACTCATGTCCTAGGGAGATGCTGGGGATTTTGCTATTTACTGCTGCTTAATCAAACCAAGGCAGGCCAGGGGATCAGAAGGCAGTTCTAAAAGGCAGCACTCAATACCATCCCAAGCACATTTACAATGCACATGCAAATATAAAATTTGTCTGTATTAAAAAACATTATCTGTTGATTTGTATGCCTGCAGGTGGATGTGAGCACTGACAGCTTAAGACTAAAAAAAGAAAATCTTTATTTTGACGTTCACTATGAAGCTGTGCAAGAGGTGCAGCCTCTTCTCCCTCTTGCAGGCAATGTATATTAGAGACCAGTCCCAAAATCACCACAGACAGGTTCAGATTTCTGACCTGCTGCTGCTAAACATCCCCTTGCTCAGAGCCTGTGGCAGAGGAGCAGCAGAGGCAGCAGGGGCAGTGACTGCCTGTCAGTGCTGTCCTTGGAGGAGAGGCAAACTCGAGCAGTATCAGTCAGAGAGAGAGCTGCAAACCCTGGGGAAGTGACAGCACCTGCATGTGGAGGGATTTAGGTACATCACACCCCTATGTGGGGAGTCCCATCAGCTTCTGAGGGCTGCTATAGCACTTTTCCTCCTCTTCCCTACTAAAGTAGTGGTGTCCTCCCCAGAGCTTCAAAACATTGAGGTGTTTTTACTTTCTTATGTCACCCTCAGGGTTTGGTCTCCCTCAGATTTGCCAAGAAAGCAGTGACCTCCAGGCTAGAAAAGTGAGGCACACTTTTAACACATCTGCCCAAGAAGACACGGACTGGGTGCAAGACCCCAGCAGGCCCAGCCTCCAGATCAGATCAGTGAGCACTGAGGGGCTTCAGCTGAGCCCCTATGGCATCTTCCCCATGGTTGTGGGTTGGGTTTTTTTGGTTTTTTTTTTTTTTTTGTTTGTTTGTGTTGTTTTTTTGGGTTTTTTTTTTGGTTGGTTGTTTTTTTGTTTTGGGGGGTTTTTTTGTTGTTGTTTGTTTGTTTGTTTGTTTATTGTTTTGTTGGTTTTTTCTTTTCGTTTTTTTGGGGGTTTTTTTTGTTTTTTTTTTTGTTTTTGTTTTTTTTTTTTTGCTTGTGACGTCCCCAGGACCCCCTGGAATTTATCCAAGGGGGGCATTTAGGGGCTGCTCTCATTTGCCACCTTCCCCTCAGCCCTGCAGACCTCTCCATATGAGGTGGGACCCAGGACTTCCAAAATCAGCAGTACCTGGCAGCAGGCTGTTGATAGGAGCCTATTTCGAGGTCTGGCTTTATCAGGGAGGGCCTGGAAGTGCTCCCAGGGGCACAGGGAATGCTGCACATTCCAGGCAGGGTTGCCTTGCACTGAGCAGCAGTGCTGCAGGATGCCTGCTCCCAGGACAGAGATCACACAGCACCAGCCAGCCCCCCATGGCTCCAGGACAATTCACTGGCCCAGTACAGAGGTGCCAGGGGGACATTTGGCACCTCCTGCTACGCTCAGCAGGTCTCAGTAAAACCCTTCTGGCCTCAGTTTCTTGTGGCTATTGTGGGGTTTTTTCTTGTGCAAACCAAAGGCAGAATTAACCTGAGCCTCAAGCCAGGAGACCTTCATCCCATTCCTTTGGAAAAGTCAGTCCCAGCAAATGAAACCATTTGACCATGGTTTGTGTTTGTTACCCAGTAATGGCAGCAAGCACTGCTCGCCTGTACAAGTGCTCCTGTTCCTTCCAGATTTCTTTGACAAGACATGAATCTTTTTTGCTTACATTTTGAATCAGTTTGGGTGACAAAAGAAAGGCTTGTTTCAGGTGAATGATGCTCATGACAAACAAGGGACAATCATTTGCCAGTGGTCTGGAGGACCAGGCCCTCAGATTAAAGTACAAGGTAGAGCCTATTTCTGTTCATCTCTTAACTGTTCTCAATTATTAGGGGTTTTTTCAGAAGCCATAGTAAATTAATGCGAGCTAAGCAGCTGGTTTTAACATACTCATAACACTGGAAGGCAGTAGGAAAGTTATACCTAAGCCCAAAACTAGAAAACAGCCCTGCCTAGGTTTTAGCAGAGCCAAGTCCAGTGGAAGAAGTGCCTCGTGCCCTGCAAGCCCTGCTCCTATTACAGGCACCACAGGATCCCACGTTTCAGGATCCAGGTCTCCACCCTGTGAAACTTTTGCAGAATCACCAGTGTCTCTGTATTTAGTAAGCACACCCCCCTTCCAACCTCCAAGGCACCCCTGCCAACACAGCCTAGCACCGTGCTGAGCAGAAACACCTGATCAAGAGATCCTGGTGGCTTGACCTGGGACCACAAGACAATCATTGCTTCAGAACAATTTCCCACCCATCCTTGGGAGACTTTGCCCAGATCACATTTCCCAGTTCATCAGGGCATGGAACAGCACCAAAGGCTGGAGGATGCCAAGCTGTGTCACATCTGATGGCTCTTCCCTTTCCAGGCAGAGTATCATGTCATCAAAGGCAACGAGGCTGGCACGACATGATTTGAGAATCCCACTTTATAGCTGGTAGAAATCAAATCCCAACGAGTCTGTCAGTAATTATATATTCCAGATAATGCAGGACTGAAATCTCCTGGCCCCAAGTCTCAGTCTTATACTTAAGCAATGCTCTGATTTGTCAACTTTCACAATTTATGGGCTTTGCAATATTTAGTAGATGGTGAGAGAGGGGAAGTAGGAAAGGGGGTTATGGCCACAACTTCCTGCTTAACTTCATTCTAAAGTTTCCGGTCTTGAAATACAGAAAAATATTTGGAGACACTGAAGGTCTCCAAGCCAGAATGAGTGTAAATTTGGGTGTATCACATCTATCTATCTATCTGCACTTTATCTCAAATCTGGTGTTGCCTCATGCTCTCCAAGCCTTTGGGTCTGATAGCAGTGTGTGCAACAAGACACTTCAGGAAATTAAACAAGGGTATAAAAAAGGGGCCGTTTTAGAAATAAAACTAGTAAATGGTCTAAAAAGTCAAGAGGATATTTGTCAAAGTTGCCTCTGGACCCAAATTTCCATAAACTTAAAATTAGGCTTCTGAATTAATTTACTAGATTATTGCAATATCATCAGTAAAGCTATAGCTAATTAAAAAAAAAAAAAAAAAAAAAAAAAAAAAAAAAAAAAAAACACCACCAACTCATAACTCAAGTTAGAGAAACATTTCACATAAAAACAACCCCTCAAAAATAGCATACAAATGCATTTCTTAAAGTCAGCACTTGTAAAAGCAGTTCTGTTTTTAAGGAATTCAAGCAAATTCATTCTATGTCCCTGTATAACACAGGCAGGATTTCCAGAGCATCCTGCTCCTGGCAGCTCCCACGACTGACAGCACAGACCATTCCATGCCAGGTTCCTCAGGACCCCAACTCCACACCACACCTCAATACATGTCTGCATACAAATTGCTTTTTGGTGTATCCATAATTATCACAAGCAAATGGCTCCCAGTTGTGACAAATGGTTTTCAGCTGGGTTATCACCCATAGCAAGGAGCAGAGGAACCTTCAAGGGCTGTGGGAAAGGAGGCAGAAAAGGGAGAGAAACCTGCCTGATGTGTTTTGTATTAGCTGCCACCCTCAGCCCTGGCTCAGGAAAAATCCAAAGTGTTTGTTTATTAGACAAACCAAATCAATTTGGGGATTTTTTGTAACCTAACAAGGTGTCTCAAGAAGAAAAATCGCTGAGCTGCTCAGCTCATTCTGCCTCTTAAAGCTTTGGCTTAGAACAGAAATTTGAAAAGTTAATGGTCATCTTCCTTCAGTCCTGATTCTAATGGGGGTTAAAATGTTCCAAATACTCGTATTTTTGCAAAATAACAGGAAGCACAAAGAGAAAGATGGGTTATACTTTATTTTTCAAGTCCTACCCAGAGACAGCTTGAACTTTAACTATCCCCAAATTAGCTGATGTTAACCACTGGGAACCAAGACTCCACTCCCTAAACATCTGGATTTCCATCTCCCCATCAGTACAACAACAGTAACAGCATTTCCCTCCTCCGTGGCAAGAGGTACAGCCAGGTTGGGTGGGGTTCACCCATTTGGAATGGCACAGTCAAAATACTGAGGCCAGACCCTACTGATCAAACATATTTATTTATTTATTTTTATAAAATATACCTTTAAATGTATAATATATATTTACACATTTTATATATTATGTTTTTGTATGTGAAATATATTATATTTATATAATATAAATATATTATTTTATATTATATATACATAATAT
>VZTR01025577.1:504782-518162 GCA_013400775.1 Chaetops frenatus
TAATATATATCATGGATTGTTGGACACTATGAGACTTTCCCCTTACACAGACAAATCCTCAGAATTATCCTGGATTCTCAATCTCTCCCTAAGATGTGCCAGTGCCTCCCAGCTCCCTGTCTCTGCCCACCTCCTGCACACTGGTCCCAGGAGGTACCAGCAATAGAACTCTGCCCTTCCCTTTGAGGAAGCCTTTACCTCCCCAGTTCAGAAACCTCTGGCCGCCAATTCTGCTCCTCTTCAGCCCACATACAGAGAAGGGAAAGTTATTTTTAAGAGAAACATAGAATGGCTTGGGTCGGAAGAGACCTTAAACTCATCTCATCCCAAGGGCAGGGACACCTCCCACCAGACCAGGTTGCTCCAAGCCCCAGCCAACCTGGCCTTGAACACTTCCAGGGATGAGGCAGCCACAGCTTCTCATTTTAGCTGAGTCAGGAGGACAGTGCTTCACCAGTGGTGATGCAGCCAAGGCTGGACACTGCTTTACCTCCTGGTAGTGCATTTTAAGAGCCATTCCTTAAACAAACTGCTCCTTTCATTGTCTGTCTCCCAAATCCACCAGCACAGCTCTGCATCTCAGAACACTGTCCCCCTTCCTGGGCTCACAGTGGGTGTCACTGACCCACCCAACAGAGCTGCCACAATTTTCTGAGCAGCCACTTCTACCAGCAAATGGATCACACTCACAAATCACTGCCTGGAAAGTCTGCTTGGTATGTGGCTTAATTTTCTTTTCCATAATATGAAATCCAATCTGAAATGCACAGATTAGTTTACTAATCTGTGTAAATCCTATTAATAGCACTTACACTGCTGTGCTCCCATTCACATTCTAACAAATCTGTTTGGCCTGGCTTGGGTTCCCCTCATCTCCTGCAAGATCTTCACACCTGGTTGCGGTCACGTCTTTGCAAAATATCTGGCCACAAATGGAAGCTTGTGCTTTGCAGTCATCTCTCATATTTTAATTCATGTCCCATGGTCCATCATGTTCTGGATCAAAGCATTAATGCTGTAAATCACCATGGTGCCATCAAAGCTAAAGGGATTATGGAAAGGATCACACAGCTCCAGTGGGGAAGGGCAGAGTTGTACCCTCCTCTCCCCCAGCATGGCTGGCTTCTGTGCCTGCCCCCACTGCACCCTGCCCCTCACAGCTCCACTGGCACCCCAGAGACTCCATCCTGCCCTGGGCACCTGGCCCAAAACTGGCCCAAACACCAGTAAAGGATTTACTTGCAGAGAGGAGGTGATGGACCAGCTCTGGAGCCACTGGATGTGTTCAGAGCTGCCCCGCACACATCCCCTGGTCACCCATGAGTTTAGGGTGGCACACCTGGCACCTGGGCTTGTGCCTGCCAGAAGGAGCAGCCTCGCTGGCAGCTGGGTGGGCTACAATCCCCCGAGCTCAGTGTGGGCTCCCCAAGTTCTGCACTAGGATAAACCATCCCCTGTTTGAAACAACAACATTTACTTTTCCTATAGTGGACTCCAGTGGCTCCCTCTGTCACGGTCACAGTGAGAGGGCTCAGAACAGGGAGAGGAGGAGAGCAGGGCTTGCAGGCCTGGCTCAAACTTCCTAATCAAGCTGTGCATTAATTAGCTAATCCACCCCCATGCTGCTGTCCCTTGTGCTTTATTTCACCACCATCCTGGGGTCCTTGTAACCGAGCACCTTGCACAGCCTCAGCCCACCCCACAGCACACCAGCTCCATGCAGAGCTAGGGCCACCCTCTTCCCTTGGGCTGAGGAGTCCTTGCCCTTGGGCCAGGCTGGAATTTGCCAAAACCAGCCTTTGGGAAGGGCTCTGAGCTGCTCTCACTCCTGACCTGTGCCCTTGCAGGAAGCAGCACTTGCTGAGGCATTCCACACCTGTGCCAGGCAGGAGAGGGTGGATGCAGGATAAGAAGACTCCCTGCCAGGCAAGAAGCTCCCCAGAACTCACCAGATGGAAGGTTTTAATAGAGACCAGAACCTGGGAACTCTCATGTGATGAAGGGAAAAAGATCTACTCTAGATGGTCAAAAGGAAGGGGTTTGGGTTAAAACTGCATTTACACGAATTCACAGTGGGACAAACCCACCCCTGGTCTCCCTGCCAAGGGATCCTTGCTCCTTTCATGACGCTGTTGGCCGCATGGTCCCCCTCACCCAGCTCTCCCCAGTTCCCAGGGCCAAGCACAGCTCTGAAGTGGTTTCTCTAACCTCAATAATAAGGCCAGACTTACAGTGCCAAGACAGCTCCAGCACAACCCTAGATACATTTCCAATGGTTTTTCTACCAGAGTGTAAAACAAATTATTAGCATAAAAAATTTGTGACTCTTCCCTTTCCTTCCCTACAGCTGAGCTGCCTACACTCCCCATCCAAAAGTACATGGATTTTCTCTCATCACTTCAGAAAATTCTCAAGGTCAATACAACTTCACTCTCTCCTAGTTTCCCCTAAAATGGTTTTAAAGCTTTAATTACCTGGATAATTCCTGGTGGATTACCTGGGTATTAGCTCAGGAATTGTTTGTAATACCTTAGTTTTGTGGAAGAAATATTTTAAAGGTGTTACCCACACTCAAGAAATTTTCACCAAATTCTCTTTAACAAGGGTTTCTTACTTGTTACGTGTGATAAAGCTTGCCTGTAAAACAGCTGTTTGTTTACAGCCCTTTAATCTCTTGGTAAAGGTGCCAGTTGTGAGATATTAAAATGCCACAGAAAAAAAAGATTTAAACAAAAAAAACAGAGGAATTTTTCGAGTGAGAGAGACAACCAGCCAAATACAATATGTGGCCAGACAGAATCAGAAGCTCTGGCTGCAGAACAAACCCAAGAGGCATCAGAAAAACTGCCCCAGCCACGGTGGTAATGGTTGACCAGCAAAAGAAATGTACAGAACAAAATAGGGGGAAGATTCCCCCCCTTCCTCCTCTGCCTTTCCCCCAAAAGACCATCATGCCTCCAGTGCACGCAAATGTGCCACTTGGGAAGGGCAGACAGGCACTTTTTGGGCAGCAATTTTGCCTTTGGTGCCCTTCTTGCCCCTCCCTGTGCAGGCAGACTGTCAGGAAAAGTGGTGTTTAAAATACTAAAGGGTGAGATAAGAGCAGGGGAACAGCTCATCCCAGCCCTTTGTACACTTCATTGAGCTCCTTTGTAAAAGGAGTGTGATTTCTACCACCTTTGCTGCAGAGCATCTCGTGCTGGAGACCTTGTCCCAACGTCCAGCTCGTGTGTGCTCACAGCCAGCCCGTGCTCGTTCTTCCCCCTGAAGCAGCTCTTTCCTGGTGGATGTGGCACAGGAGGCAGTCACAGCCCCCTGCTGCTCACAGTCTTGGAAGGGACATGCAGGAGAGCTCAGCTCTGCCAGGAGGGAACACCCAAAATGTGACCTTAACTCACGGCTGCTCTTCAAACCCTGCCCAAGGACACACCCACGAGCTCTGCTTGCCCCTTCTCAGGCACTGTCAGGGCTTTCTGCCCCTGCCTGTCCCCACGATGGAGGTTTCTGCCTCTCAGTGGTCTTGGCAGAAGTGGTGATGTGTCTCTTCCATGGGCATTGCAGAGTTCAAGCTGCTGCTCCATCCAGTGCACTCTGCAGGGGCAGGTGGCTTCAGCCAGGACACCAGGTGACAAATGTGGTTACAAAGGGTTTTGCTTTGTGGGGACAAAGATCTGTTGGAATGATAAAGTGGATAAACAAGAGAAGTCACCTCTGAAACCTCACAAAGGGTAAAATCCTAGATCAGCCTTTGCAGACAGGCTCATCCCAGCTTTTGGCTTCAGAAATTCAGAGTTCAATTTCTGCCATAGAATTATAGTGTTTGATTTCTGCAGCTTGCTGCAGCATCTCCTGCTTCCACACACCAGGATGTCAAGGGAATACTGGCACTGCCTGGTGTAATTGTGCTCTAGGGACAGGGAAAGGAGAATTGCTTTACAGTTTCCTCCACATCAACCCTGCAAAACCCTTTTTCACCTCCCTGGAATGTGAGTTTTCTGTCATTCTCCTCTTTCTCCAATGCTGAGTTGCACAGGACTCCATCTTTAGGGAAACATCACAGAACTCGCTTTCAAATGAATTTTAATGGAAGTATTTATAATTTATATTGGCTGCTGTGTAAAGGATCACAAGTCCAGGCCCTTGGTGTCTCCCAGTCCTCCATGCACAAACACAAATCAGCTGCCAACACACTCCTCAAAGCTGCATCCTCAAAGGTTCCCACTGAGGTCTGCAGGCTTGGAAAGAAATTATAGGAGTGCCAGCAGCAGCCATGACCACTTTGTCTTTAAAGTGGAGAAATGCTTTGGAAAGTGACTATGTACAAAAATACTCATAAAAAACCCCAAATTTTTCATGCCATCCTCATGCTCAGCCTAACAACTTCTCCAAACACCCATCTGTTACAACTGATCACAAAGATAAGTTTCTACTACCACAGCCTTACCTCGAGAAGTGCAACCCCACACACGTTCACAGCTGTGCTTTGGGAGTTAAGTGGAATTGCTGGAAATCTCCCAGAACTGAAGGAACTTCACTTGAACATGAGAAAAAGGGGAGGGGAGAAAAACACAGTCAGTAGATTAGACACTGTGATCTGATCCACTCAGGGCACAAAGGACATTAAATGGAACTGAAGCTCAAATTTGATGGAGCCAAGAGAGCAAACCTGGGTGTAATTAACCTACAAGATTCACGGGCACAAATTAACACAGAGGCCAAGAGCTTGTCCCTGAAAGCGTGGAAATAGATGCATTTATGAGTGCGGGTGGGTGCCACAGTAAATATATGTGTGTAACTGTGTTCTCTCAGGGCTGAAAAGGACTTGACAGCACCATTCAGTCTTTCCCCCAGCTCCAAGACAAGATCAAATAGACGCCGGTATTTTCTGACAGATGTTTGTCTAGACCTGTTTTTAAACAGAGAATCCCCCACCTCCCCAGGCGATTTATTCCACACTTCCTTTTCTTTGGCTTCATACACACGCACAGGTATCTTTATCTCAGAAGGTGAGCGGAGCAGCCTCTGATGACTCGCACTTCAAAAGGCTTTGTGAAGTCATTTCTCATGGCAAGACCTTTCTTGCCAACGACTCAGGAGCCCAAAAGATCCCATCGTGACCTGAGGTGACAGGCTGGGCTCGGGGGACCAGCAGATGGGGCAAGGGGGGCAAATGGGAAAGGAGGGGGAAATTCAGTCTTTTTCTTATCAACTTGTCAGATTTGTCTGCTGATAAGAAAGACCAACTTTGTACACTCCATTTTTAGACTCAAACGTTAAGTTCCTCACTTTTTTGATGAAATAAATATATTTTTGGCTTCTTCAGCAGCCACCTTGGAAGGGATGCCATCCTGTCAAACTTCAGTAAGGCAGAGGAAGGGATGAGGAATGAGGCTGTGCAGCTGGAATATGTAAATGGCAGGATGGAGAGTAGCACTTTTCCAGCCACACTGGATATCTATTACCTCCACTTTTGGACTGACAATGCACCAAATGTTTCATTGCCTGGGGCCTTACAAAGCTGACCAGCTTTTATAGCTGAAAGCACTAATGTAGAAAGGCAATTGGGAATTAATTATTTAATGTGGTTCTCATTGGTAGAAAGCTTCCACCTCTCCTGCCTCTCAGCTACCATCATACATATGTTGCTTTTCTTCAGACTACAGTCATTAGACAGCAGAGGAAAATGATGGCTAAATCCTGTCCCCACTTGCAGTGAACTCCATTTCAATCAGCAGATTTGCATTCAATAACCAAAGGCACTGTTTAGCTCCATGCTAGGAAAACATTTATGACAAAACCATAAATAGATTGCAGCATCTCCATTTCTGAAAACAAGGCTTCTCATACCTCTGCTCCTAAATTCCCTCTTTGACAAGCAGAATATTCCTACTTAAAAATTAAAATCCATGCAAGTAGCCCTATTTGTAAGAAATCAGACCGAGCTCCCTTTAATTTGGCTGTTTGGATGCCTCACTGGAGCAGACAGAAAGGTGTATCCCGAATCCACTGCGGGTTGGTTCAGCTCCAGCTTCTCCCGGATTCTCAAGATAAGCATCTATTTCATTTAGAGCCTTTTTAGTTATGACCTGTGAAGAAGCAAATGTCCTTTTGAAGATCTCCCTGTAACAGCTGCATGCCAGAGACTCCCAGCCAAGTTACTTGAAGGGCTTAAGGATCAGGCCCCACATATTTAAAAAAAATAAAGTGCAAAATAAGATTCTGCAGCAGGGCTGAGAAGGGGCATGAACTTACCTGTCAGTTGTGATACGTGGGAAACTGGTAACTTCTTCCCTGCAGTCTCCACCTCCAGAATCATTCCAGATGAAGCTCCAACAAGATCCTGCTGAAATTCAACGTAGTGAATTACACCAGGAATTAATTTATTGCGATGTGTCATATTTTTCCAAACACAAAATATATTGGGTTCATTTTTTTTCTTTCCGCCCTTCAGATGAAAGAAATACGGCTGTACAGATGTGCTTTTCTAAGACCCAGTGACATGAAACCTGAAATGCCCCTGCAAGATTCAGGAGCGAGTTTTAATCACCATGGAAGCACGACACTTTTGAAGGTCTATGAAATTATACACCCAGGTCTAAGAAGGGTAAACTTATCCGTCTGGCAGATCTGCTGATAGACAGAGACAACTCATTTTCTCCTGGAAAGCTGCATTATATGTTGTTTGAAAAAATAGTCAGTTGTTAGAGATGGGTTTATGCTGGGAAGAGAAGGGAGGAAATAACAGCGCTGGGAGAGACTTTCTGTAAGGGAGAAAAGAAAGGCAGCGTGAAAGTATTCCCTGCAAATTCAGGAAAGGGAAGAGAAGAGGGGCTGAGCATCTCTCGGGGCCAGACAGAGCAAGGCTGGCGACGACAGAGGCATATGGAGACCCACCCAGGGCGCAGACAGAGCCGAGGACCCCCAGACCTCGGCTTACGCAAGGTGACCTTTCCCCTCTCTAAAATTTCAAAGCTGGCGTTGCCGGCGCTGAACAGACTGTGTGCCATATGTAACATGACCTCAGCTCTGCTCTGCCAAGCCACTGATGGCATCACTAATGAGAGGTGAAAGGTCCCCTCCTTGCAGCCAGCCTGGAAACCCACCAGGACGGCGGCCGCGGGATGGGCCCCCCCAGCGCCGGATGGCTGAAGGCAGGACCCCACTGCCCCCCAACCCCATATTCCCACCTGTGGGTGCCCACTGACAGCCACAGGGACACACACACACCCGAAAGGGTGGTGGTGCCTCTTTCCCTTGGCCCAGCAGAAACTGGCACGGTCCCCCAGCAATGGAAATATTTGTTCAGTACTCGAATGCAAAGCACACAGGCAAACAGAGCCTGGGATGTAAATCCTGTCCCCAGTCCAGCTGCCACCCTCGCAGCCCCCGGGCAGCACCTTGCTCCCAGCGTGGGTCATGCGTTGGCCAGGTGGGGAGAAGGATTTGTGCTGGGGGATACCACAGAGGGAGAAGAACACCCAAAGTGCCTGCCTCGATCCGGGGAGGACCCAAAATGCAATTTGTATTTTTTTTCCAAGCATTTTACATGAAAATCATTACTGTGATGTATCGCAGAAAAAAANAAAAAAAAAAAAATCAACCATCACCCTCGCTGACTTTTTTTTTGTTGTTGTTCCTTTTTTAAATAAGGGGTTTGGGGTTTTTATTTTCAGTTTTCCCGGTGTCCAGCACCCCCCCTATCCCAGCCACCACCTGAAGTAGGGACAGACGGGACCAACCCGAATGCCAGTCCTGAACTCCCTACCCCAGATCTGTGTGGGGACGGTCCGTGTGAGTGCGGGTGGGTGCCACAGGTGCGGGTGGGGGGCGGACGCGTGGGTGGGTGGGTGCACACAGGGCATTCACACGGCTCGGTGTGAGCACGCAGGGGTCCGCCCACAGGTGAGTGTGTGCGTGCCCACGGGAGTGCGGGGTGCCTGTGCCCCATAGGGGAGTGTGCATTCGCGGGGGGAGTGTCGCACACACGGGTGGCGAGTGCCCGCGGGTGGGCTTTGGGGTGTGGGCACACGGAGGGGCAGAGGTGAGGGGTGTGTGCGCCTCGGTGGGAGCGCACACGCGGCGTGCGTGGGGTGACACACGGGTGGGTGCCACCGCGCGGGTGCGGGCGGAGCTCGGCCCCGGCATCCCGGGGGGATCGGCCGGGCTGGAGCCGCCTCCCCGAGCGCACGGCGCGGAGAAGGCGCCCGTGGTTTGTTCCGGTTCTGCGAGTGACTCACTGCTGGCAGATGCGGCTCCGCTGAGGTGCAGCGGGGACCCACCCACGCCCTCAGTACAAATACCCACCCTCCACCGTGCTGCTGCCTCCCCACGCAGCGCCAGACCCCCCGGGGAAGGGGCTGGATTTACCCCTCGCTGCTCTTCTGCCCGGGATTCATTTTTACTCCGCATCCGGGGCTGAGAGATTCAATTATTCGTTTCCAATATTACTCTGCCCCTCGCACTCGGAACACCCTCATCTAGGGGCGCAGACGAAACTGCCCACGCGTGTTGGGTTGCGCTGCCGGCCAAGGAGAGGCTGCAGAAGGGCAGCTAGGGCGTGTTTTTCTCCCACGGAGGAGCCGCATCCCGAGGGAACATCCTGCCGGCTGCGGGGAAGCAGCGCTCGAACCGCGACAGCCCCGCGCCTGGTTTGGCCGCAGCCTAACTCCTGCTGCAGTATCTTATTTTTAAAAAAACCTTAAAAATTAAGAAAGAGGCAGAAGTTGCAGCTAACACTGCCTCGTGTTACAGCAAACGCTATTACGCTGGGAAAAGGGCGAAAAACAAATTGGCGAAAAAGGCAATGGCCGCGCTAACACCGCGCGGGGGGATCCCGCCACCCCTTCCCCACCTCGGCGTGGGGATCCCGCCCCCGTGGTGGGGCTGCAGACCCGCCCCGCGGCACTGAGGGGCTTTGGGGCGGTGTGAGCAGCTGGGGATGGAGGGGCGGGGGGTCTCCCCCTTTGCGCGGGGGGAGCTGCGCACCCCGGGTACCCGAGGGCCGTGCCGCGGACACGAACACGCGGGGGAGAGGCAGCACAGCCCGTGCCCGCTGGAGGGAGAGCCGGCAGGCTTCCGTGCAGAAAAGGAGTTAAACCCCGCCGTTGTCCTTTGATTTAGGAAATGGCTCATCCAATTCAGTTCCAGATTATTCAGGGGCAGGCTGCCTCGCTCGCTCCCTCTCTCCCCACACCAGCCCAAACATCTTGAAGTAATCAGCAGCTGAGAACGGAGACGTCCCCCTGGCATCTCAGGTTAAAGAAGGAGGTCCAGGAAAATGTGGTAGAGCCATTACAAGAAACCTGAGATGCATTCATCAGAGACTCCAATTGCCATCGCATTAGGATTGATTAGAGACCAGCAGTACCGTAATGACCCGGAAAGCGGGGCATACGGGGATTATTAATATCAGACTTCTCAAAGGAAAAAAAAAAAANAAAAAAAAAGGAAAGAAAAAAAAATAGGAGGAAAAAACGGAGGATAAAAGAGAAGAAGCAGGAGGGAAAATTGAAAAAACAAAATCACATTGCGGGGCTGCTGCTCGGATTCAGACTTACCTGAGAGCACAGGCACCGGCGAGCCGCACGGACGAGAATTCATCTAACTTCTGGGAAACAAAAGCAAACAAACATGGAAAAAAACCACCTCTGGACCCCCTGAAATCGTCCGTGCACGGCTTGCACAGAGATCCCCAGCGCTGCGGCCGCGGGGCCTGGCGGGCCGCGGTTTGGGGGTGTCAGGCAGGGGCTCCCCCACCTGGGCCAAAGGACACCGGTCCCCGGGCTGGCGACAGCAAGGACAAGTTAAGGAGCCACCAAAGAGGAGCAAGTAGACCTCGGTGGCTCGTCTCCTTCTCAGTTCCCTGCGCCAAAACAAATCAGCCCCTCCTGGTCTCGGTTTAAATGTAGCTCACTGGATAATTAACTCCATCTTTCCAGCCCTGCTTTAACTGTTTATTTAGTGTCACCCCGTATTACCATCACTAGCACTTTCCTCTGAACAGGAGGAGCTGGAGGGTTTCACCTCCCAAAAGGAAATTCTTCGTAGCTTAAAAGAATCAGCATCCAGGAGGTACATTAGCGAAGAGGAAAAGGGGGGCACGGGATCTGGGGGTCCCATGGCAAAAGCAGGAGGAAATAAGGGTGGAGGTGGGGGGGGACAGGGACAGAAAGACGTATCGGCCCTCGGAGAGAAAAAAACAACGCGTGATCACCTCTAATCCTTTGAAAAATGTCCCGGTAAGTGCGCGAAGAAAGAGCCCTTTGTGCCCTGGGGATCGGCCACATCGGGAAGGCCTTATCCTCATCCTTCTCCTGCCCCAGCATCCCGGCCCGGCCCGGCCCTCCTCCGGCAGCCCCGGCCCGGCCTGACCCCGCTGGGTGCGGGGGGACCCCCTCCCTGGGCACCCCCGGGGCGCGGGGCCCGGGCAGGGACACGGCCCCCGCCCCGCGGACACCGGCTTTGTTTTTACAGGTGTCGGGAGGGCAATTTACTAACAAGTAATTAAAGGTCGCACGGTTTGCAGGCGAGCCGGGCCAGAGGCTCCTGCAAGAGAAGAGCGGTGCATATGGACAGGGGTTCGTTCTTCCTCATTAAAAAAATAGAATAATAAAGGAAGAAGGGGAGAGGGGGGGGGGTAGAAAGAAAATACAAATCCTTTATTGTTGGGGAATAAGCCGGGAAGCTGGCTGTCTCCCTGAGCCTCGCGTTCGGCAGGGAAGGCGGCGCGGATCCGGTATCACGTTGCAGATCCTCACTCGAGATAACGAAATGCGATCTATTTTTCAGAACAGCAAGTGGATGGGAAAGGAGCCTCTACAACACAAACCTCATTGACTTAATGGGTCGGTTTTGGATTTCGCCTTCGAAATGTTCGGCGAGAGGCAGCGTTGTGTTTCTGCCCCGCCGGCTCCCAGCCTCCAGCCCCGGTTCTCATCCCGACGAGAAGCGGCTCCTAAAAAACTGCGGCTGGTTTTATTTTGTTGCTCTATTTGTTTCCTCCATACCCTCACACTTCAAGAAAAAACAATTAAATTTTACTTTTTCTTGGGGAAGAGTTTGATTTCTAAGCTCGGGAGGAGATGGGGGATGTATTTAGTTTACTTTTCTTCTGCTTTGTTTTGATTTTCTGGATAAATCGAGGAAAAACCCGCAGCGCGATGCGTAGGCTCCATCTTCATCCCCGCCCTGCGTTGTATAAATACATCGAATAAATAAGGGAATAAATGAATTTTCCGCACAAACAGAGCCGATGGGTGCCCGGGCAATGGGGGCGAGGAGCGGAGGCCCCCTCGTTCGGCCGCCTCCTCTCCGCGGGCGCGGAGGGGCCAGGCCCCGGCGGCAGGGACAGCCCTGGGGTGCTCCGGCCGGGCGGGGAGCGGGGTGATGCTGCCGGGGTGATGCTGCCGGGCTGCTCCCGCTCGGCCGGCAAAGGAAGGACCGAGAGGGGCCGGCGGCGGCTCCGCTCCGTTGTGTTGTTCGGTAGCTTTTTGCTTATTTGCATCTGCCTTGTTTATGTTTTTATTTTTTGAGCTGCTCGAAGCTCTCTTTTTTGTTGTTGCTTTTGTGATTTTTTTTTTTTCAAGGGCTAAACGGGACGGGATGTTCTGGAAATACATTTGCCTCTTTCCGTGGTTAAAATGAAAGGTTCCCAATTCTCAAGACTGCCAACCCCGGAGCCTTAACGAACATTGATGCTCAGCGGTCCTTGCCTGCAGCAACTCCCAGGCAGACCCCGGCGGGTCTGTCCCCTCCTTATGTGAATTTTGATGAGACGGAAGAATAATGTCCCGCTCAAGAATCGCGAGGAAGTCTCCGCTCAGCCCTCGCCCGTGTCTGTCAGCTCTTCCGCCGGCCGCATCGGGATAATTTGCTTATTCCCAGCAAGACCGGTGTTTGTTTTGGTCGGCCTCTTACAGGAAGAAAAAAAGGAAAAAGAGAACAAAAAAAAGGGAGAACTGTGAGGGCAAGAGAAGCCCGCTCTCGTTACAATGTCCAGGGGCTTCCCCAGTCCCGCGTTGCGTTTCTCTCCTCCTCATCCAGAAGTTACAAACCCTCAGGTCCGTGCTCTTCCCGAGCTGAGCCTCTCATTAGAAAGAAGAAAATGAAATTTAAAATGAATAGCAATAGAAATGAGAGATGGGGAAGCCACCCCCAGGCTGGGCAGGGCGCTGCTTCTCCAGGACGCGGCCGCGGGCAAGCCCATGCCTTATAATTCTGCGCACTTGCTCCAGACTTTAGGGTATTAGTTGATTTTAGAGCCGGGTTTAAGGCTTCGTTCCGGTCCCCACACAGCTGCCTTGTCAATAAGGATCTGTTCCAAGTAGACATTCCTTCTGGGAGGACATTGCAGCTCTTTAAGACTTCATCTGCAACATCATAAGTACTAAAATAAAATGGCAAGGGAAAATTACCAGACACATGGTCATGGGATATGGAAGCGCCCTGACTCCAGCGGACATAGTACAGTCGCTGTACAGACTGGGTGGCAGGGGCTTAATTTAAACAGCCCCGAGACGCGAAGTACGTGGGAAAAACAACAATCCGGATCCAGGAAAATACCGGCCTTTCCCACGTCGTAGCGCGGGCAGAGGCTGCGGGCAGGGAGCGGGCAGAGGGAGCACCGCCGGCCCCGGCTCCGAGCCCTGCGGCTCCCGCCCGGGAGCGGCTCCTCTTCTCTTGGAGCAGTAAACTCAAATAAATCCGACTGTCTTAGTGAGGACAAATAGGTTTTAAAGAGCCCCGCGATGGCTCTTAGCACCCGCGGAACGAACTCATTCCTGAATCCAAAGCGATCTGGAGTGTGCTTAAAATACGGGCTTCGACTTATCTAATCAAAGATAAATACAGCCATAAAGACACCCCCTGCCCCCCTGCGCCCTGCCCTTATCTCACCGCATTGTCCTCACCTCCCTGCTGACAATAGATTATCTTTGCTTAGGGAGCCTAATTGTTTTCTAATTTTTTAAATAATTGCTTTTGAGCGGGGGTGTGCAAATGAGGATTAAGCTAATTAAAGCGCCGCCGGTGGGAGCAGCGCTGCTGCCCGCGGTCTGCACGGGGCTGCCCAGACCCCCCGGGCCCCCCCCGAGGCCAACGGGGCAGAGCGAGGGGCAGGAAGGGGCGCACGGGCCCCTGGTCTAATTCAGCTCTTCACTAAAGCATTATTTATTCATCCACAGCTCCAAGGTAATTAAATACGCGCTGCCTTGGCAGAGGACGGCGAGCGGGCAGGGGACAGGAGTTTTGGGGCGGAAAAAAGATGGAAGAAAGAAAGACAAGAGCCCGCCGGCAGAGGCTTCCCCGGAGATGCGCCCGGGGGCGCGGGCGGCGGGGCTCCCCCCGCAGCCGCCGGGGCCGCACCCGCGCAGAGGCGGCGGC
>VZTR01025577.1:520634-561137 GCA_013400775.1 Chaetops frenatus
GAAAAAAAAGAAAGAAAATAAAAAACCCAACCCCTGCTGGATCCAATTCCACCCAAACAAATCCCAGCGCCGCGGGCACGGTGGGGCAGAGCCGGCCGGCACATCCCTGCTGCTGCCCGGCCCGGTCCCCGAGGAGCTGGGACGGGCACAGAGGGAGAGAACCGCTGTACTGAGCCCTGTGTCGGAGCGGGAGGAGGGAGGGGAAGTTACGTTTACATTTTTCATATTTAGCCTTACCAAAAAGATTTCGATGTAGTTTAAATTAAAAAAAAAAANTAAAAAAAAAAAAAAAAAAAAAAAGAGTGAAAAAGAAATATCAAAAGCTGCAGTATTAGAGTTTTACCAAGTGCCTGTGTCTGACCGCGGCCGTGCGAGGCAGATACTGAGTGGGCTCCCGTGGACCCGCGTCCCCCACCTTTCTCCTCTTCGGTGGTGAAATGCATCAACGTGGTTAAAAATTAGGATAATAATAGTAATAATAAAAAGTGGACGGCCATTTCCTCCTAAACTGCCCCGCCAGTTCCCCGTTGCCTTCTCCGGTCTGTGCCCGCTCGCCGCCTCCCTCCTCCGGCTTGCAGAGAGCCCGCGGATGACGCTGCCTGTCTCGAGTATTTGTTACTAAAAATCGCATGTGCTTTCGGGTTTATTTTCTATTGTACCTAAACAGTCTAAATTAAACAACGCTGATGGCAGAACACCCAGGCTGCGCTTTTCTTTACAGAGGGGCGAGTCCGTGCCCCTCTGCCCACCCTCACCCCCTCCCCACGGGCTGCAGCGGAGGTTCAGGGCTGCAGGGAAGCCGGGGACTTGGTGAGGGAGCAAGGACGGGGACAGAGGACCCGTTCAGCCTGCGGTCGCCCCGGGGGAGCGGGCGCCCGGCCGGGAGGGAGCGCCTGGCCCCGCCGCCCGCCCCGTCGGGGCCTCGCTGGTGCCGGTCTTCCCTGTTAGCGTTTTGCATCATTAAGTGCGTGTTTATTTAAGTCGCTGCCGTGTTTGTGCTCGGGGTCTTGGGCCATGGAGAAATGTCACCCTCTGCAGGAGGGTCTTGCCCGGCCGGAGCGCTGCGCGTTCCTCCCGCTCCGTCCCCAGCGGGGCCCGGCCCCGCTCCAGAGCCCCTCGCGGAACCCCCACCCCCGGCCGGACGGGGCAGCGGATCCGTGCCCACCCCTCGCCCTCGTCGGCTCCGGCTGCGGGGGAGCCAGGGCCGGGATACCGGGATGGTTTCACTCCTCCCTCCGGACGGGCCCGGGCCGCCCCCTCGGAGGACCCGGCCCAGATCCCGCCGGGCTTCCTGCGCCCACCACCCTTTGTGGGAGCATGGCCGGGGCAGTGGGAGACCTCCCACCCGGCCGGGACACCGCGTGGCGCAAGGGCGAGGGGCGCAAATCCCGCGCGTGGACGCGCAAACCGCGCGGGGGGCGCGCAGCCGCTTGCGCTCCTCTGCGGCCGCGGAACGAGCCGGGCCAAGACCCGACGTTGTGGGGGGAGCACGGACCCCCCTCTCTTGGTGTGCAGCGACCCCGAGCTCGGCTGCCCGGCTGGGGAAGGGGACGGGAGGATGGTCCCGCCGTGCGACCGTCCCTGCCCACCGGTCCAGGCTCGCCGTCTTCGCCCTTCCCGGGGACCCTCATCACCCTTCCCAGGGGTCTCATCCAGCTCCACCGTGATCCGCCACAAAGCAGCGCAGCCGCTCCCGGCCCCTCGGGCAGAAAAGGGGAGCTCCCGGGGAAATTAAGGTGGTTTTTAAGGTCAGCCGCCGCGGGCTCTACGCCTCGAGGATGGATAAGCTCCAGCTCCGGTTTTTTTCCCAAAACACGGGCTCGGGGAAGAGGAAGGATAAATATTGCCCGGGGCTCCAGCCCTGCGGGGCGGGAAAGCCAAGCGAGGACTCGCAAACCAGGAGTTCTTTTCAAAGCAAACAGCGCAAAGGCTCTTCCCGCCTGTAGGCAGGGACAGGGTTGATTGCCAAAGGGTTGAGGAAGATGCCATGGGATGCTCCCCTTGCCCAAATGCCCCTTTCCTCCTGCACACACCTGCAGACAGGCCTCAGGCCCCCCAGCCTCAGAGCCCTACCCACCTCCCGGTTCTCCTTTTCCCCAAAAGGGAGAGGGACGAGGTTGGCAGCAGGCAGGGGCTGGAAGGGAGGGATGGAGGGTGCTGAGGGCATCTCCCTGGAAATAACTCCCCGGCCAGCCCTCAGGTGGGAGGAGGGAGGCCCTGGAGCTGAGCCAGGCACAGGTTGCTGAGCTTTCCTCGATTAGGTTTGACCTCGCAGCAAGCTTTTCACAGCAGAGGCGGCCTGGGGAGGCAGCCTGGGGCTCTTTCTCACCTAGCTCTGCTTTGTACTTNGGACAGATTTCACAGTGTCCAGGTCAGCTAAAAAAGGGGAGGAAACAGAGAATAGCAGAATGATTAATTCTACCTGCTTTTCCCATGAGTGATCACCTGCTTTCGGGGTCATGAATAGCAGGTAGCTCTCTCCGTCTCCAGCTCTGAGAGGCTCATTTGTTTGGTGACAGCTGAGTGACAAGACCTGAAATCCGAGCCCTCAACTTTGCCTGATGTGTGGATAAAACCCTGGATGTTCCCTCAAACATTTCAGGAAATGAAAGTTGTAACGCGATCCCTTGTGCGCCCACATCTCCCCCAGCAACACACAAAAGCTCAAAGGAACCTTCTCGGATTAAATTCAGCCTGGAGAGGATGGAAGGAAAATGGAGAGCAGGCTGAGAAAGCTGGAACTGGCAGGCTTTTCTTCAGCATTTATTGGAAATATCTGTCCAAAGCAGGGATTTAGAAAGGTCACCCCTACCGTAAGAGCTTCTTCCTCCATGGGAGTCAGACAGGCAGCCCTCTGCTCCCCAGCCCACCTCCACCTTTGGGACAGCATGGGGGGGGGGGGCTGTGGGGGGCACTTAGACCCCCAAGCAGGAAATTCAGTGTATAAAACAAACACCCAAGGAGAGAGCCAGCCTCCTGCTCTCTCCTCGTTTCATTTCCTGGGTCACGCTGAGCCAGCTCCATCCCATGCAGAAGCCACAGTCCTGCTCTGCCCCTGTCCTGCTGCCAGCTCCTGCCCACTCCCCTTCCCCACCCCCAGAGGGGCAGGCAGAGTCCCACACTCAGCCCCCACAGTCCTGGGCCACATGCTGGCAAATCCTCCACAGAAGCTGCTGGTGAGGAGGGGATGCTCCCTCAGCCCATGAATTTAAGTCCAGCATTTCCAGGCATGGCTTCCTAAAGCTTGCACATCCACAGCTGCAACAAGGGGCCCAGGGCCAAGATCTGGTACATTTGTGCTCTGTGTCTTTGCAAACCAGGCCTGAACAGCCAGAAAGTTGGAGTTTTATTTTAAGCACACAGGTTTGGGAGTGTCAGCAGCTGGAATGAGTCCAGGTGTGTGGTACCATCAGGATTAGGCCAAGGCATCCCAACTTCCTTTCTCCTGGGCAGGTGGTTTTATGGAGCTGCCTGTCACTAGGCAGCCAATGGCTGCTTGTGCTCTTATCCAGCACGAAGATAAAGAACTATTTAACAATTGTTTAACTATTCCTGAAGTGCTTCGGGATCTGCAGGCTCTGTACAAAAACCAGCACATGCTCCGAGATAACTCTTCACCTCTGAGCTTCTCCCTCGCTCCTGCTTTTCTCCAGAGTGCAGCTCATGAGTGCTGCACAGGTGGAAAATCTCTCTCTCTGCCTCCCCAATGTGCTTTGCTGTCAGAAATGTTGCACCCGAGGAAGAGCTCAGTGCAGGATGGCACTGCTGGGGATGGGTCTCTGCACAAGCAGCCCTCAGGGCAGGTGCTGCAGCCTGCCCCACGTCACAAACAGCAGCAGAACACAGGGCTGGCACACACATCCCACATGGCTGTGGCAATCCATGTCCAAGGGTGGATTTTGCTGTTCCTGTTGGGGCTGAAGCTGTCAGGGTTTCTGAGGGTGCCAGGTGCTGTGTGGGGAGAGCAGAGGTGGCACAAGGATCGACAGGAGCTTGGGTACAAGCTACAAAGTAACCCGAGACACTGTCCTCTTTCCCAGCTAGATGTGGACACAATTTTAAATATGGAAATGAAGGAAAATTTGCTTTAATCTTCAGGCAGAGAGAGCAGATTACCAGACTCCCAGAGATTTTTAGTGCTCAGCCCAGCAGCAGCCTCATGCTGCCTGGAAGGAGGGCACCAGGCTGAGCCCCCATCCCGTGCCACCCTGTCTCTCCTTCCAGCTGGACTTTTCACCAAGTGCAGGAACATTCCCTCTCTCCCTGTGGTTTACAGCTTTCATCCACATCTCCTCAAGGATTAAACAGAGGCTGAACTTTCTCCAGAGCATATAATCCCAATCCTAATAATGAGGTTAAAGAGGCAGATTTAGTTCAATTACGGTTTCCTGTTTTCACTTGTCCAGTGCTTTTGGAAAATGCCCCTGTGGGCAGAGCAACTCCTTCTCATCCCTGTCTGAGCTCTCATCCAAGCTTAGTCCTGCAGGGATAGAGATGCTTTGGTATGGTGTCACACCTGCTCAGACTCAGATGAAAATCCAGCCACGGTAGAAAAAGTATGGGAAATCCTCATGCCTGCATCTCAGGATGGAAGTAAGGGGAAAAATTCTATTTTATTCTGACTTATGGATAGAAAAGCTTTTAAGATATTAGCTGGAGCATGGATCAGCCCTGTTTCACAGGAGGGGAAACTGAGGCCTGGGGAGATGACAGAGCTGCTGAAGGTCAGAGCAAGGGCAGGTGATGGGGTGGGGAGGGTGGCTGTGCTCTGCACTCCCACGCTGCCTCCCTTTCTAGTGCCCATAATAAGTCACCACAGCTTATCATTATGTAACACAATATTCCCAATAATATGAGACAAAACCAATTGACTAAAAAACAATGCCAAATGAGGCTTGTGGCTAACACTCCCTGAAGAAATTGTCTCTTTTCTAGAACTGAAAAGAAAACCCAACCAGAAACCCCAAGCAAATTAGAAACAATTGAAAAATGAAATGAAATGAAATGAAATAAAATGAAATGACATCTGCAAACTATCAGGGTGCTTCTCCTGAGCCCCAAAGGGGGGCTGTGTCCCCCCACTCCTGCTCTCACTGCCTTCTATGGGGTGTTGGGTGTCACAGGGAGCTACAGCTCTGTCCATGAGGGTTCAGGAGGGATTTTGTGGCAGTGCCAGGGCTGCTGGCAGACATGGCCTTGGTGTGTGCTTCATTCAACAGAAGGGCAGCAGCATCCTAGAGCAATTCAGGGATGTATTCAGGGAATTAAGATCTTCATACACCCAGTGTCCTGGAAGTGGCAGGGAAACACAAAGAGAAAGAGTTCACAAGGGAAAGAACTCCAGTTTATAAACTGCTGTTCCCTTCCTGGGAGCCCTCCAGGGCTGGGCAGAGGCACTGGCACAAAGGAATGGCAGAACTTGGCCAAAAACCCTGCCAGGGGCTGCTTGGTTCTCCAGAGCCTGTGGCTGCCCTCTGCCCACCTGGCAGAGCTCCACTGCTTCCCTTCTCTGCAGGAGCAGCCCCAAAGTGAGCAGGAGCTGGGAATGCTGTGCAGGCTCAGCAGTGCTGGTTGCAGGGGACACTTCTGTCCTGCTGTGGTGGCTTCCAGCCCTGCCAGCAAACAGGACCCCTGCTGGTTTACACCTCGTGCCCTTCTCCATGGATCTGAGTTTGGGATGCCCTGGCTCCCCTGGGTGTTTGGTGTCTGTAGGGTGAACAGTGGGGGAAGCACATGGTTTTACACTGCTGGGACAGCTCAGGCTGGGACACACATCACTGCTGCCCTGTGGGAGGGGGAGAGGCTGAACCTTGAGCCTGGAGGGATCCCCCATCCCTGGAAGTGCTCAGGGCCAGGTTGGATGGGGCTCTGAGCAACTTGGTCTAGTGGAAGGTGTTCCTGCCCATGGGATGGTCTTTAAGGTCCCTTCTAAACCAAACCGTTCTATGATTCTGTAATTCTATTAATTTCTATTGTCAAAGTGCCCCTAGAGGCAAAATCTCCAAAAGCCAAGGAGGTGCTTGACAGGGAGGTGGGATTATTTCTTGGAGGGAACAGCCCAGGGAAAGGACATGGGGATGCTGGAGCTGTGCTGTTCCCAGGAGACAGGGTGCCCAATGAAGTGCACAGACATACTCAGAGCACCAAGCTGCCACCTGGGGCTGTTCCAGCCCCATCTATTGCAGGATCTGCTTCTGAGCCCTCCAGGTCTCAAGGGTGACTTGGACCAGGTTTAAAAAGCCCTCAGGAGGGCAAAAGCAAAGCAGGGCTTGGGAATGGGGAGCTCCAGGAGGCTTGCTCAGAGACCCCCACCTCTGCTCTACCTCTGAACTCCCCAACAGGCAGGACTGGGCTGGAGGAGACCTTCAGGTGAGAGCTTTTGGAATTCTGCTGCTGTCCTGTGTGACTCTCTCCACACCACAGGAGTGTGGCACTGGGGTGGTGGGGGACAGTGGTGTGGCCAGAGCCTGTGACAGTCATGGTGAGGATGGTCAGCAGTGGCCACCCCCACCACCCCACTCCAGTCTGCTCCCACTCAGGGCTGAATCCGACACTAACAGGGAAGCTTTAGCAGGGAGAAGCAAGCCCCTCCATGGGGATGACTTTCTGGCAGGTGTTCAGAAGGTTTGATCCAGGCTCATGACACACCAAATGTCCAACCAGCTCATCACTGTTGTCCCTTCTAGTTTATAGAGATGTGCCAAATTTCTAATCTACCCTAGACAAGAAAAAGAGGTGATGTTGCCTGATCTGAAGGCACCAGTACAAGGGGGATTTATTAAAATCCTCTAAACCAGAAGGAAAAGAGGCAAAATGAGCCAAAGCTGTGAGTAGGATTGAGACACAACATGTTCCCCCAGCAAAGGGGGAGTCCAAGGTGCACACCACAGTGGCTGCCCAGCAGCTGCAGGGTTAACTTCAAATTTAGAGCATTTCCTAAAAGACAAACTCTGACTTCCACTGGTGATTTTTCGTGCCATGTCCCAGCAACCTCCCAGAAACCCAGCACAGATGTCTCATGGGTGCATTCAGCCCCTGCCACTCCGTGCCCTTGGGCAGCACACGAGGGGACTGTCCTGGCAGCAGAGCATGGGATGGCACTGCAGGATGTTCTGGATGCCCGGGTATCTGGGTCTGCTCCTCTGGATGAAGTTTTGGGGGCTTTGCTTTGCTCAGGATGCCTCTCTGTCCTCATCCCTTGTCTCTGGCAGGGTTGTGTAGCCACAGCTCTTTGCTGGTGCCTCCACGGAAGCCGTGTATCCTGCCCCTGCAATCGGAGACCTGGTGCCCACGCAGCTGCCAGATTTGAAAGAGGAGCTGGCAGGAGGGGAAGAGGCCAAAATGGGTGTGCCGAGGGATAGGGGGAATCACATCCATCCCAAACAGGGGCCCATCCCATCCTCACACAGAGGAGGACCACAGTGAGATGGGGAAAAAAAAATCCCCGATTTGCAAGAAATCTCTCAAGGCACCACGCAAGGGGCCGGGGGCTGAGATTTAAATTGAACCTCCTGCCCAGTGATCCATGAGGAAGGCTCGGGAGCTCAAACAATGAGCAGGGAAGGAAAGCTGAAATGATGGCCACCAGGAGAACCTGAAACCCGCGGTGGGGAAAACAAATAAATACAGCGAGCAGAGCCTTCCCCATCCCGGCTGAGGCAATCTGTGCTTATGCAACCCTACCCGAGGGCTCCCTATCTCTGTGTACAATCTGGGCTGATAAGATTGTTCCCTGCTGAAAATCAAAACCACAGGGATTCCAGGCGGCTCAGCCGGAGTCAGATTGTCCACCTGAACACCGGCGCACTTTCATGTGGAAAAAGAATCGCGTGTTATTTAGCTGAAATAAGGAGAGGGGGGAGAGAGAGAGAGAGGTTCTTGGCGGGTTTGGAGGTGGGTGCTGGATGTGTGCAGCATGGCAGGGATGCCAGCAAACGCCACCATCCCAGGGGCGAGATGTCCCCACGGCAGGACAATTGGTACCTGAAGCAATCGTAGAAAAAGCAATGGGCTCTTTTCCAAACCTCGCTGCTTTTTAGTGAGAACAGCTTGGGGGTTTTTTAGGGTCCAGGGACTTGCAATTGGCAGCTCTGGTGCAATAAACCCTCAAATAAGAGTCACATGAGTGGCAGTGGAAGCAGTCATTGCCACTTCAAGGGTTTTTTTGGGTGGAGCAGCACATGATTAATGTCTACACTGAGTGGGAGACAGAATATGTAAACATCTCCTATACATATACATGTACATAAAGAGATAAATGCACCTGATAGAGCCACTGTGTAGAACAACTCACCTGATAAACCATTCCCAGGAGCAAGATGTGCAGGATTAGATCCATGTTTCCAGTTACAAAGTAGGTAGTGGTTTTTTTTCTTCCTATTATAATTCTAAAAGCTGTGTTTTGGGGCATGTGCCTCAGCACCTGGCTGATTAGGTCCCACCTGCTCTAAATGTCAGTCTTTTTCTCAAGAAATGAATTGGTATCTGGAAAATGGCAGCAAGGCATTGCTCGGTGATGCTGGAGATGGAACCTCCTTTCACTCAGATGGGACTGGAATGCTCAGATCCTGTGCCCTGAAGCAGAAGCAGGACAATACATGACCACCTGAAACAGCATTTTGGGATACTTTATGCATTTAGCACCACATATTGTCTGTTCACAAGTTTTAAATGCTGCTGAGTGAATATAAACAACAGAAATGTCCACAGGGGTGATGAGATGAGAGAGGCTGGAGAGTTGAGCTCCCAACCCCTTGCCAGATTCCTGCACCAAAGACAAAAATCCCAGTGAAAAGCAATTTCAAATGTTATGTATACTCCTATGACTCCCACTCAGTTGCTGCAGCCTCACAATTGGCATTTTCCTGGGGAATTTGTGGCTTTCTTTCTGTCTCTCCCTGCTGCAGGAAAAACCATGTGAGCTAGGAGGGGATTAGCTCAAGTGGGGTCCAACAGCCAGGGTGGGCTGGGCTGCACATGTGGCATTATCACCTCAACAGATAGACTTGGCTAAAAATGAACAAGAGCCAGTGCTCTCCCTGCTCCGACATCTCTCCTCATCCCTCAGGTCCCTCCAGTTACAGCAATCCTGCTATAAAAGAGAAACCTGTGTAAAACTGTGCTTGCAGATGGAATATATCCCTTTAATCTTGCAGAGGTGCTGTGTTCCCAGGGCCACTGCCAGCCCAGGGAAGGCTTCATGTGCACACACTAAAACACACACACACACTAAAACACACACTCTGAGTTTTTTGGGTGGCTGGTGAGAAACAAAGTCCTTTAGTCCTGCCCACGGGTAGCGTGTCCTGCAGCGGCCGCCCTTCTCCAGGGCTTGGTGTTCCTGGCAAAGCTGATGTGAAATGAAAACGCCTATAATTTTCTGAAATTCTTTAATCCTGCTTATTTTCTCTCTTTCCCCGAGAGATCGGAAGCCGCAGTGGTCTCCTCAAGCCCACCCACTAATTACAAGACATGAGCTCAACCCACTGCTGGCCAGAAACAACATCACAGGACCAAACACCAGGAACCAGCACTGAGCCCTCGCAGAAAACTGCCTGGGTCTGTCACCAAGAGCTTGGCAACGATACACCAGCCAAATCAAAGCAAGAAAGAAGGAAAATACCCCATTTTCCTTCCTCCTCCAGTAATCCTGCCTTTCCTAGAGCCAGCTGCTCCAATGTCTGTGTCCCGCTTGTCTCTCTCACCCCACCGTGCTCTTTTAGGTCTTGCTCTATTTGGCTGCCAATTTTCTTTCCAAACTTGACCCAATTATCTTTCCAATTTGCTTGGAAAGGTCAAGCTCTTCAGCAGAGCTGGGGAGAATGGGGGTTTCCAGCAGGAGGGTGGCATCTAGCAGAAAAAAATCTCTCTGGAGAAACTAGATCAGACAGAGCCCTGAGGAAACGGGACTAAAAATAAAGCCTGAGCTCACAGAGGAGTTATAAGATGGGAACAGAGGCTATGGTGCATCCCTGGTTTTATTCTTAGCAGGCACAACTGGGGAGATGGGTATAAATTTACAGGCATAAATCAGTACAGTTCATGGAAGGATGTTGGGTTTTCTCAAATGCTGTGTTCACAGTCACAGTTTTGCAGCAACTTGTGATCCTCCCTAAATCCCCAGGTTTGCAGGGGCTTGTGGTTCCAGTTTGTCCAGGCTGCCTTGATTTCATGGACTGCTTCCCTCCTCCTGCTTTCCCTGTGCACAAGCAACAGACATGTTCAGCCTCCTGAATGCCAAAAATCCTGTGCTACAGGAGTGAGAATGAGGCTCCTCTGCTCCAGGTCTTATTCCTGCACCACACACTGTGCACAGGATTTCCCTGGACACCCTGCTCTGGTGTGGGTTAGGAATAATATCCCAACCTCTCCTGCTTGGGGGTGGGGGAAACCACGAGGGTTGGTGGGGTCCCAGGTGGGGGATGGGCTGTGGAGTGCAGGGAGGATTCTGTGCCCGAGGGCTGATCTGGGGGTGTGGCAGTGGGGGTCCAGAAATGGGAATACAATAGGAGTGTGGGTGTGGGAGTATAGAAGTGTGAGTGTGTGTGTGAATGTAGGAATGGGAGTGTAGGAGTGATGCCTTGTCTGTTTTATCTGGAACAGAGGCTAGAGAAAATGAGAAGAATAAAGTAGATATTTATTGCAAGGCCTTCCAAGGCCCCACCCTGGCAATGGCAGAGCCCGGCTGCAGCCCCTGCCAGGATGGGCCTCAGCATGGACACAGAAAAGGGGCTTTGCCCACGGGGTTTCACACTTTTACAAGTTATGCTCCATTTGCATCTTGAGGTGAACTGTCCAGTTAATAACTTCGAATTATGAAGTTCCATCCTCCTTGCTTGCCCTCCTCTTTTTTTTTTTTTACGTTGTTTATGCTTTTGGGCCTGAGGCTGGGAAGGATTGTCCTTGAATTTTGAGCTGGAGAGAATTGTTGTGTCTGACTGCCCAGTGAAGGGAACGTCAGGAGCAGGAGCGGGGTGTCGGTGCAGGACAGGCTCTGCTCGTTCCTGGGGCTGCAGTGCCACCTGCTGTCACCGCCCTGAGCCGGGGACACACCGGGGACACACCGGGGACACACCGGGGACACGCCGGGGACACGCCGGGGACACGCCGTGCCCCTGCCTCCCCACCGCTCGGGAAAATGAAGCTAAGCAAGAAAACGCCACTGCTTAAAAAGGCAGCCCTGGGTCACAGCGGTGAGGAGAGATGAGCCCGCGGGGCTCCAGGGACATCCCGCTGTCCCAGCACCCCAGGTGGACTTTGCAGGAACCATCTCTTATCTCTTTCTGGGTAGTCCAATGTGATCTTTTGCTTCCTTCTGTGTTTAAATGTGTCCTTCAGGAGCTTTACTCCGAATTATCACCACTTCTTGCTGGCTCTGTGGAAAGCCTGGGTTTTCCCCCATGTCCGTGTTCTGAGGGGGCTCAGAGCAGCTGCTCAGTCCCAACTCTTCAGTTCGAGCTCTTAGCCTAAAAATCTAAGTGTGCCTTCCTGGGTCACCCATCATCAAAAAAGGGGAGATTTCGATTGGATATTAGACAGAAATTCTTTACTGTGAGGGTGGTGAGGCCCTGGCACAGGCTGCCCACAGAAGCTGTGGTTGTCCCACTCCTGGAAATTTTCAAGGCAGGGTTGAACAGAGCTTGGAGCAGCCTGGGCCAGTGGAAGGTGTCTCTGCCCTTGGCAGGGGAGTGGAACTGGATGACCTTTAAGGTCCCTTCCAACACCAACCCTTCTGTGATTCTATGATCCTTGCCATTAACCTCTCAGTGAGAGAGTTTGTACCCTGCAGAAAAGCCCAAAAGAGCTGCCATTGCCCCCATTTATGTTGAAAAAAAAAAAGGTAGAAACATAAAGAAAAAAGAAAAATAAATTAAAAAAAAAAGGACAAAAGAAAAAAGAAAAAAGAAAAAAAAAGAAAAAGAAAAAAAGAGCAGGGATATCCTTGCTGCTGAAAATTAAGCATTAGGGGAAAAAAATGTTCACGAAAGACAGATTCAGACCGGCTGGGCAGCTTTCAGAAACAACAACAATTAAGCTTGGAGGAAACCAGATACTCACCATGAAAATTTGCAATTCTTTGTTGAACAAATGTTTCCATGGAAAAGCTCTGTTTACCCTTCAGTTATCCTGTCAGCTCCTGAGTGGGGATGCTGTGCAGCTGGGCAGGCAGTCCCAGGGGACCCAGCAGACCTGGGAGAGAGCACCGGGCCTTTTAATCTTCTACCTGTGTGGGTTGGTGCATGAAATGCATTTATTTCTCACAGGTTTTGGGAAGGAGGGCTGCAAGGGCCTGATCCCTGGGCAGGGAGCAGCTGCAGCAGGGTATGGCCAGGGGTTGGGATCTGCAGGGGCCAGTGCAGGAGCCTGCTGGGGATTTTAAGAGAAACCTGCTGGAAAAACTCACCAGGTCCAGCCTTGGTGTCCAGAAGTGCATGGACAAAAACATGAGCCTTCTCGGAGGAAAATCCTCACCTTTGAGAGATTTGACTCACACTCAAATGATCCAATTTATTTTTTTTTCTCAGCAAAGACACAAAGTAGCAGCGCATTTCCACCAGTCCCTGCAATCCCATCCCGGGGTCCAGCCGGGAATCTGCCGGGAGCAGCTTTCAGAGCCAGGGAGGTGCCGACTGCCCCGGACTCGAGGTTTCCTTACAGCCCAGCAGGGACCAGCGGGGCAGAGCCGCGAGAGGGAGAGGCTGCATTCGAAACCCACCGCTTGGACCCAGGCAAATGCAGCGGGGAAAGTGAAAACAAGGGGAAACTTGGCCGCGGCTGCTCCTTTCTCTGGCTCCTTGCGCTGGGTCTTAAGAAGCCACGGGGAGGGGCTGGTTTGCTCTGTGCTCTGCCGTGTCCTGGGGAGTGGGGAAAGGAGCCAGCCAGAGACCGGATCCTGGAAAGCAGCCCGTGCCCTCTGCCAGCACACGCTGCCAGGGCTGGGAAGCAGGGAAAGTCATGCCTGGGCTCCCCACCTCCTCTGCTGCTGGTGAGGATGGCCTGGGAGGAGCCTGGGTGTTGCTGCCCTGCTGGCTCCGTCCTGCACCCCCATTTCAGCACTCAGGGATGACTTGGGTGTCTCTTTCCTGCACATGGAAAGAGGTTTGGGGCCTTCACAGCTCTTTGAACATCCGACTCAGGGTTGGTGCATCTCATGCTGCTCTTGGCTGCATCCCTCTCTTCCTTGCCCCATTGCTGTGTGCTTCCCATCTTGCTGGAAGCTCTTTCCTGCTGCTCCACAGCCCAGTGCCCTCAACCCTCCTGCTGGGGACTGTGCCTTGCTCTGTGCAGCTCCAGCTCTGGTTTCAGTGGGAGCCTGTCCATTGCAGCAGCTGCACCATTGTCATTTAAGAGGCTGTGCTGACAAACACCAGCCAAGTCCCCGGGGGAAAACGCCTTAATCCTCCCCCACACCCATCTTCATGCTCAAGGGTGTATTTGGGACTCCTCTGCCATTCAGGCTCTGTCTGGTCCTCATCCCTGTCCTCTTCCCTGCCTCTCCTTTCCCCCTGAAGACGGTAAAGTGCCTCTTCAGCGTGCCCAGCTCCAGCATTTTGTCTCAACAGGCCAAGCATTCACTCTGTGCCAAACTGGCAGGCGTCTCACTTTCCTGGCACGTGGCCTCCTTGGCTTTCCATCCAGACTGATTTCTTTTAATTTCATGGTTTTATTTTCCCCCCATCTTTCAAATTCACCGTTGGTTTTGATTAGGTGGCTGTGGACTTGCAGCCCTTGGGCTTCCAGAACAGGCAAGGGGAGGTCTGATGTGGTGGGTCCAGAGGCAGCAGTGCTTCAACCCAGCTTATCTTGCTTTTGGGAGAGGGGAACTGCTCCTAGTCAGGGGCCAAGAGGTGGCCAAACTGATTTCTTTCATTCCAGCATGCTCCCAGACTCCCTGCAGCTCCTGGGTCCCACCATGGAAATGCCACCTCGAGGAGTCAGTGCTGGTGCCTGGGTGAGGAGAGCACTGGTGGCAGAGAAAGGAGATGGGGGCAAGTTCCCAGCCCTAACAGGAATGATGGGGACAACCACAAAGAAAAAAAACAAATGTCTGAAAGGTGAAAGAAGGTGCTCATGCAGAGGAGCCCCATGGTGAGCTTGGAGGAATTGGAGGTCAGTCCCTGCCTGGCTGTGGCTTCCCAGGGGGAGATCTAGACCCACCTCTGATGGCCCCTTGCCTATCTCCAACCTGCTGAGGGTTTGTGCACCCCACGTCCACCTGGGACAGCCGGGTGCAGAGTCTGTCCTGTACAACCTTCCCTCTGTGAGCTAATTCCTTGGGGGCAAAAAAGATTTAAATATATATATATATTGTCCCCTACTGATTTGTATGACCTGGGCCATAGGGGCTTCAGGAAACATGAACCAGCAAATAGGTTTTGAGTGGTGAGATGTTCAATGGTTTCACCTTTGAATATAAATTTTGGAGGAAGTGAATGGCTCTGGGTTGACAGGATTTGCAGAGCCATATTGGGGCAGTTCCCAGGATAACCAGGGTTCACTTCCTGGAAGGACATCACTGATTTTGGGTGTCCAGGAGACACATATTCTACCCCAATGGGCCAGAATGGGGGCAGGTTGGAGGGATCAACAACTTCAGCTAGGAGCTGGGGAGGGGTTTGGATGAGGCACCCCTCCTGGGATAGCATCTGCAACAAACTCTTTTGCCCCCAGGGGAGACCTGGCAGGGTTGAAGAGCAGCGTGCTGTCATCACTGCCACCCAAACAGCTCCTGGGAGTCCCAGCCTACACCCTCCATCCTCCCCTCCTCAGAGAGAGAAGGCAATGAGAGGAGGACCTGGCTCTGCCCCAGGGCTCAGCCCCACCACGGCAAAACTGAGCCCCACAAACCCTGCATGCTTTGCCAGACCCCAAAATATCCCAGCCCCTCCACCCTGCTGCTGTTCTTTCATTTTATTTTTAGATCTGTTGCTCCTGTTAGCTCTTTTCTATTTGTTTTTGGTTCTTATTATTCCTGGCTTCCCTCGGTGTTTTGGTTTCCCTCCTCAGCCCTCATCCGGATGTTTATTCTCACTGCTTGTTTTTCTACTTTCCCGAGGTGCCTCCTGCTTGTAGCTGGGCAGAGGTCTGTGTTTGGACTGGGCAAGGGCTCTCTCGTAGCTGGGCTGGGACCAGACCATCTTCTGGAGACACCAGGCTGCTCCTGCTTCCAGGGGAGAAGCCTTGGGCACTGAGTTTGCTCCGAGTAGGAACACAGCTGTTTTGGAATGTGGCAGTCCCTGTAACAGAAGAGCTGGCAGCAGGGTGAAGGAAGTGGGGAAAAAAGGAGTTATCCCCTGTCTAAGGAACTCCAGGGGACAATAGTGATGTACCCAAGGCCACTCAGAGGAACTCCAGCAGCTCTGGGAGCTTCCTTACCCACATCTCCACATCACCTCATTGCCAGTGTGGTTTTGTCTTGAGATCTCTTGAAAACCAGGCTGGCCCAGTCAGTGCCTCTGCCTACTAAAACTCAAAAAGTTTTCATTTTGAGGATAAATACACCCAAATCTGTCTCTGTTTCCTCCATGCTCGCCGCTCTCCCATACATGGATGTTTCTGTGCATCTTCTCTCTGCTCATCCAGAAGTGATTTTCAAGTTTTTTTGGGGCTCCAGCTGAGGCACATCCCCATGGATGCAGCTCCCCATGGAGCAGGTGGAAGGAGATGTTGCTTCATGGGCCCACAGGCTAACTCCTCCTCTGGCTTTTGCTTTATTTTCTGTCTAACTGAGAGGAAAAGTGATGCAGTGTGAAAAAGGCACTGCAATATCTCACATCCAACAGCCGTGGTGGCTCTGGGTATTTTATTGCTGAATTGCAGAATAAACACAGCACGCACTGCATTTGCTGCCAGAAAATGTCCTGGCTTCCCTTGTTAAATTATTTATTCCAGTGCAAGGGCACAGATTTTTTATATATTTTATGCTTTTGGTGATCCTCTGTGTTTCTCTTCCCATCCTACAGCCTTTTTGATTGTGAAGTGCCCAGAGCCACATGGCCATGGGGAAGGAAGCTCCCAGCAAGGAGATGCTCACAGCTCGTGAGTGGGATGAGGACATTCTCTGTTCTGTACGTATTTATTTGAAGAACAACTCAGTCATGAGACCAGTGCAATAATCTAGAGCAGCCTTCCACCTTTCTGGTACAGTTACAGTGAAATTTGCATGTGAGACATTAAAGGGCTGGTCTGGACTCTGCACATGGGCACAGGGACTTTTTATTGCTCGACTTCAAAGAGGTTCAGTAACGGGAATGAGCCTTCAGGTAGGGAAATGTTCTTTCTTTCCATGTGCAAAAGCCTGCCAGAGGACACACAGGCATCCCTGCACACAGAGTTACAGTGCTCTGGAGAGAATTAAAACAGAGCAGGCTGAGGATTTTGCATCAAAAATAGTATTATTTTTGGAAGGAAACGTGAGCTGACACAATGGCCCAAGCTGTCAGGATCTTTAAGCTTTGGGGTGGGGTGGGGTGAGGGGAAGAAATCAAAATGAAAAGCATTCAGTTGGCTGAAAGGAACCAAAACATGGCAAGTTTTGATCAGCTTGAGGCCAAAGCATGCAGGGCTTCGTGAGAGGTGGAGTCTGGGTGTTGTGGACATCAGCTCCTTGCCTGAGCTGGAGCCAGCTCCAGGTCCCATCTCTGTGCACTCTGAGCAGCTGCACTTGCACCATGCACAGGGAGGGAGCCCCATCCAAGGGCTGGTGAGGGCAGGGTGCTCTCCAGTGGGTCTGTCCTCAATGGCTGGGAGTCCTGAGAGTCACATCCAGTCTGAATTTGATTCAGCAGAAGAAATGTAAATGTTTCACTACACAGGCACTGGGTCCTGTTCCTTCTGCATCAAAACTTGGCCATAAATCTGAGCTATCTGCATGTGTGGGGGGGTTTTTCTGGATTTTTGATTCTACAGGCAGAGCCGACTCTTTGTAACTTGCTTGCTGCTTGGGCTGAAAGCAAATGTTGGAAAACCATGGGAAACGTTTAATTCCTGTTTTAACATGGGGAAATTTGGGTCTTTTGCATTCAGAAAAAAGCCTCCTCCAGGAAATCACACACAGTGCAGGGCATCTCCTGCAAAGTGCTCACAGACATCCTTCCCTGCCCTTCCTCAGGACAAAAAAGGCTCATTTGTCTGATTCCCTGGTTTCTCTGCCATCCCTCCTTACTCCATGGCATATGGGCACACATGCACATGCAGATATCCATACCAGGGACCTGAATTTCCCTTATCTGTGGGAATAAGCTGTGACTGCCATCACTTGTAGCAGCTGAGGTCTGCAGAGATATGGCCACACCTGCACAGGAGCATCTCTCAGAAATCTTATGTTTTTATTCTAATATTTTTCTCCTCTGGTTTTCAGCCCCTAAAAGGGCATCCCTGCATGGACACTGATCCAAACAAGCTCCTCTGTGGCTGCTTCCCATCCTTAAGCAAGACCCACACGTGCCTGTAGATGTTCCATGGATTTTTCATGTCCTGCCTGCTCTGTCCTGCACAGGAGAGAGAGAGAGAGAGAGAGAGAGAGACAGGGCAGGGCTGAGGGCAGAGCCAGCCATTCTCCTCCCAGGCTATTTCACTGAATGGAAGTAAAGGAGGCAATTCCAGCAGCCCTGTGCCAACCCTGTTTGCTGAGGTTGGGGAAGCAACAGTGAAGGTTCTGTCTCTTCCTGCAGGCACAGCGGGGCTCTGGTCTGGCAAGGAACATTGAGGCAGTGCCAGAATCCTTGGAAAAATATTCAAATGAAGTCTCTAAGAGGAGTGATGGTGCTGGAAATGGGTCTGGCAGCCCATCCCGTTTGTGGTACGGGTGAGATGGATGGTGTTACACCCAGGCTCAGCTCCACACTTTACTTTTAATTGTAAAGAGAAATAAAATTAGTCCTTATCGGCCTCTTCCATCTCATGGCTTTCCCTGCCCCTTTAAATATTCCCCATTTTTTCTTCTGTCATTAACTCTTTGTTGAGATCCTGGGATCCTTCACACCCTGTTGCTCTGGCTTTACCTGGATAACCATTTCCATAAAGCTGGGACTGGAGCTGTTTCCTGCCAATTTCCTGCACTAAACCGGGGCCAAATCGCTGGCTCAGGCTCTGCTCTGGATCCAAACCCGTGCTAACCCCCCTGCTACCCTGCCCGAGCTCAGTCCCAGCTGCAGCCCAGGGATGCCAAGCTGGATGAGGCTTCTCCCGAGCGGGGGTGGCACTTTCCCAGGAGGGGACGGAGATCAGCCCTGCCCTCGCTGGCTGCTTCCAGAGGGAAGCGGGGTCACCTCTGCGGCTGTCGGGGCTGTTTCCCTGGAGTTCTGTGAGCAGCCCCAGTCCCGGGGGGCTCATCCCAGGCTCTCACCCCCTCCCTGCCCTGAGGCAGCTCCCGCCGCCGGCGCTGCAGCCGCAGCGTCCTTTGCAGACTGCGGGGAAAGGATTTTAATTACCCGGGGTTTTGGCAAGCTCGGGAGGCAGCAGTGGCCCCGCTGTGCTACCTCCGGGCTGGAGAGTGTGCTTCGGGCATTTCCTTGGGCTGGGACGTGTCTGGAGGGTTGCTGGGACCCCTTCCCAGCACAGGGCACGGGTACAAATGTGCCGGGCGGGACCTGCGGCTGGAAGGTGCCCGGGGTGGGCAGTGCAGTGGGGCTGGGACATCCCAGATCACGGCCTGACACCTTCCCTCTGTGGCGTCCCGGCAAGGAGACCCTCGGCTGTGCCTCGGGAGAGGTGGGATCTGCCGGCAGCAGGGGAAGGGCAAGTGCTGGTGGGGCTGGATGTGGCCAGGCTGGTGCCACAGAGCCGGCCTGGTGACAGTGACCACACTGAGGAGATGAGGAGGTGACACCCAGGCCAGAGGGTTTTGCCCTCAGAGCAGCCAGAGAGACTTTCCAGCAGATGTTGTTTCAAGAAACTGTTCTTGTCCCTCTCTGTAGATACTCACATTTTTGGAAAGCCTCTTTTCCCAGGCTGGAATGGTGCTCAGGTTAGGGAGGAGTCACAGAGATGGTCAGCACAGAGCTGGCCATGGTCATACCTGCTGCCACCTAAACCTTGGCGTGACAGCTTTGCCTGGAGCACATTTGCAAACACACAGCAGCAGCCACAGCACTGGCTGAAATACAGATTTCTCCCACATTTTCTCACTCCCACTGGCCTGCCAAGGCTCAGGGGCAGACTGGTGTGGATCACAGACCAATCTGCCACACGTCCCCTGCACAGGACACACGAGAGAGGGATCAGTCCCATTTTAATTCCCCTGCAGGGGAACGTTTACACCCTCGGGGCACAGCCACCACCCCCCAGCACCCATGGAGGGAGTGGCTGCTCTGATTTTGCTGCTGTATAAATGACACAGGAGGGAGAAAATACAATTCCCTGTATCTCTGACAAATCCTTCTCTGACAGATGAGCTCCAACCTACTTTGCAGTGGAGCCAGATGTTTAAATTTGTGAATGCAGACACATTTCCCTCAGACCTGGGAAGGAATGTTGTATTGCTGCCCATCTATGCAGCCTCTTGGGCAGAGGAGCTGGATTTCACAGGAAAATACTGTTTGTGGTTCAATCCTCAAGGTTTTTAAAGGAAAGGAAAACATGAGATCACGCCATGACTTTTCAAAGAAAATCCCAATGGTACAAACCCAGGAATGTTCAAGTGATAACATTTATATCATGCTGAAAACTGCTGCTAGGAAAGAATTCCTAACCTGACTTTTCAGAGGGTCACATTTTCACAGCTTTTGGCTTGGCATTGGTTATGACTCCTTCCCTGGGATTTCACACTTGTTGGTATCCAAACAGAAGTTTCACGGTACACGACACAATTTAGCAAATATTTCCTCATTCTCTCAATAAATCCCTTTTTCAACCATGCAAATGGCAGAGCAGCATCCCTGGGACTCCCCTCCCAAAGCAGTGATATGGCTGTGAGTTTTCCAGTTCTGCATCTGGAAAACAAGCACTATTTTCTGCTGACCTGCTGTGTGGGTTTTAGTCCCCCAAAGTACCCCAGGTTCTGATACAAGTTTGCAAGAGCACCTTGAAAGTGCCAATATCCTGAAATACAACTTGGATGTGAACCAGCCAGGTCCCACTGACTGTATTTGATGTGGGTACCTGATTTAGGGTCAATTAATTTGCAGCTTTTGCTGTTTTAGAAGTTACTGTCATTTCTAAGCTGTAAGCCACTTTAGAACTAACACAAGGGGAAGACAAATTTAAATACAGAATAACACATCAAGATACATCACCCTCTCATTTATTTTCAGATTTTAAAGGTACTTGCTCATTGCCCACAATACACAAATTAAAACAACATAAAGATGCTTGGATTGAGTACCAGAAGATACTGATAGGGGCTGAAATCAAGGTATCTAGGCTTAAAGGAAGACATTCAGAAAGATTTAAGGCACAGATTGTGCAAGTTTTGTAATCTGTGGGATGTCTGATGCTGTGTGATGTCTGAGAAGGGCTCTGCCTGTCTTTCAGAGAAGTGCCATTCAGGCACTAATTTATCTGTCAGATTAACCAAAAGATTTTCCTGCTGGAGATAGAGAAGCAAGAACCTGGTAAACCAAGAGTAGAGGAAAATCCTTGACTTTGCTGTTGTCCAGATTCACAAAGAGGAAGGAGTTCCCTCTGGCATCCTCCAATAAATCCATAATCGTGCAGCCTGTGGCCTGCTGGCAAGGATTCTTTCCTGGGAGGGAAACATTTGGAGCTCTTACAGCTGCAGTGGGTGGGCCATGCACAGATCTTCTTTTTTGGGTGGTTTTTAAATGAACACAAAATACCTGTAAGTCCATTTATTAAGGACTTTGATCTGTCCAGGTATTAAAATGCCAAAGGCACACCTGGAGATGTGAGAATTACCTGGTTACCCTTCTCCATGGGGGAGGACTTGGCCAGTGCAGGCTTGGCCAGCAGTGCAAGCAGGGAGGATTTTCTGTTCCAGGCAGCGTGGGCAGGAATTTGGACCTTGCTGGCTGCCTGGCTGCTGAGCTGTCATGGGCTTGCCCTGCAGTTTTGGGTTTGCACACCTCAAGCTTGGCCAAGGCTCTCTCCAGCTCTCTCCATCCCTTTGAGAGCAGCAGCTTCTCTTGCTGCACCTCTTGCCACAGGGGGACGGAGCACCAGCCAGAGGGGGCACTCCCACGGCCGACAGCTGATCTGTTTCCCCTGAGTGTATCCTCTGATGTGACACAAGGCTCGTGATCCTCCTGGCACCTCGTGCCACCGCTGTGGTGACAACACAAGTGACACCGACTGCCGGGGGACTGCCTGGGCTGCCCTCACACGGGGAGGATGTGGAGGATGATCAGCCCCTCAGAGCGGCTTTTCTGGGCACGCCTGAGCTGCACCCAGCCTCACCCCAAAATATTTCCCGGCCACCTGCACTCCAGTCCGCTGTCCCTGAGGTGACAGTGGCACTGGGGCCGGCAGGATGGCGAGGTTTCCACAAGGTGGCATCAAAAGACCTGGGCTTCCTCTCCCAGAGCTCAGATCCCACAGGGTTCAGGGCTTTCCTGGGATGGGTTGGCATCCGCTGCAGTCACAGCCCTCCCTGGGGAGAGGGAAGAGGGGAGGCTGTGGGATTTGTCCCGGAAGGGTCAGCCGGCTCTGACACAACACCACTGCTTTCCTGGGGGCTGCAGGGGTGTTTGTCCACTAAATCTCACCAGGGAAGGGCAGGCACGGACAGGAAACACTTGCTGGGATCACTGAGGTGATCACAGTGTGCTTCCCTCCCTGCAAAAAAATCTGCAGTAAGGGGGTTGGTGGAGAGGGGAAAGGGGTAGTGAGCAATGGGAATGGCAGCAGGTACCAAAAAGCCTAGGAAAGAATGACCTCCCAGCTTGACCCAGGACTGATGCATTCAGGTGAGGCAGGTTTGTTTTTTACAGGGCAGCAAAGTCAGAGAGAAACTCCAGGGAGAGGGAAACATCAAACACAGCCTATGAGTGAACCCAGAGGTCCTTCTTTTTACACAGCTCTAGCACAACCCCGTGGTTTTATTCACCAGGCTGGAAGATGAGGTTTGCCAGCCCTCATCCCAAAAATATAATCCCTGGGGTGTGCTCGAGCTTCTGCTAGACTTTTTGGGGGTGTCACCCAGTTGTTCACCACTCTGGAGTGGCCCTGGGTGAGCCCTGGCCGGGCTGGGCACTGGGAAGGGCAGCACAAAGATGGGATCGGACTCCGAGTGTTTGAGTAAGCACAAAACACGGCTCTGAGGTTTGTTGTGTTTGGACTGTTTTGGCAAGGGACAGACTCCAGTGGGACTGTGAAACCATTGCAGCCCTCGAGGAGACTACAAGCCAAACCAAAAAAAAAAAAAAAAAAAAGACAAATCGGTGACCTCGTCCTTTTGGCAGAAGCAGGAGAGGGGAAGCAGCGGGAGGCTCTGTCCCACCGCGATCTGTCAGACACGGGGTAAAGCAAACCGCGGGGCCCACGCGGAGTTACCGCGGGCTCTGAGGAGATGCAGAGCCGCAACTCGGGAATATTTAACACAATCCTGCCAGAATCAGTGTGTCCTTCCACGAGAACCCAGAACAAACTGCGCTGTGGACGAGTGGGAGAGGTGATAGTACCGGTGCTGTGCTGCTTGGATTTTCAAAGCATCTTTACACCGAAACTAAAGATTAACAGTGATAACGAAGCAGTAAATAAAGGCACAGCTGCGGCTGTGGGAGCTGCCCGGCCGGTGCCCGCGGCCCTCGGCGGCTCCCGGCTCTCACACGGGGGAGCTGTTGCTCCGCGGCAGCGCAGGAACCGCGGGGGCTCCGCCGGCACCGCCCCGAGCCCCGCCCCGACAGCCAGGACTTCGCTTTTCTCCCAAAAACGCCGATTTGGGCTGTGGGGCACGGCACCAAGCACCGGTGTACTCAAACCACCACCCAAATTTAAGGGTTTTTTTTTTTTTTTTGGAGCTGAGTCAACGGGAGGGGCTTTAGTCAGGTAGAGAGGGCTTGGAGTGGGAAGCGGAGGCCAGGTCCTTACACGGAACTTTGCCCCAGCTATGCTTGGACCTGTTGGAGTCAGTCCAGAGAGGCCAGGAAGATGCTGAGAGGGCTGGAGCATCTCTCCTGTGGGGACAGGCTGAGAGAGCTGGGCATGTTCAGCCTGGAGAAGGGAAGGAGAGACCTTGTTGGAGACTTCTAATACCTCAAGTGGGCTTATAAAATGACTTTTTGCACAAGCAGGTGGTGACAGGGCAAGGGGGAGCAGTTTTAAATTAAAAGACAATTAGAACTAAAAGATATTTAGATTAGATATGAGGAAGAATATCTTCTCTGTGAGGATGGTGAGGCACTGGCACAGGTTGCCCACAGAAGCTGTGGCTGCCCCATCCCTGGAAAAGTTCCAGGCCAGGCTGGACAGGGCTTGGAGCCACCTGGTCTAGTGGAAGGTGTCCCTGACAGGGGGGTTGGAAGGAAGTAGTCTTTAATTTCCCTTTTAACCCCAATGACTACCATTCTATGATAATTCTATTACTACCTAGGGGGCAAAAAAAATCAGTATCTAGGGAAAAAGACAATTTTAAAAATGCCAACAGTTCCAGCTGCTCCTCCAGCCCTCCCCATGGGCTCCCCTCCCTGAGCACAGGGACCCCCTGCTCCTGCTGCCTGTCCCTGCTGCCAGCTCAGCTGTCCCAGCCCCTGAGCAGCTCAGGAAGGGTATGGGGAGTGTTTGTTGGCTGATCCATGCAGTGATGGTTGGTGCCAGCTGGGTGAGCCCTGCCTTGGCACCGAGACAGCTCCAGAGCCTGACACTGCTCGTGGGGACACAGACACAGCTCTGCTCATCCCTCATCACACACACTTTCCATCCTCACCCACACCTGCATGCTTTCCTGGACCCCTTTTCTCCCTGCCACCCTCAGCAGGTCAGAGGTCTGACTCCTCTCCAGCCACACATTTGTAGCTGCAGGGAGCAGGCTGGGGATCAATGGCACCTTTAAATAGCCTGACCCAAAGCCTCTCTAAGCAGCTGGCTCTGCCAAGCAGTGATAAAACTGCCTGGCTATAAGCTTTTCTATCCAAACATTCAACATAAACATTACCAGATAAACTCTTCCCTTCCTTTCCTTTCCTGTAATGGAGGAGGACAATACCTGTCCCACGAGGAAGACACCGCTGCCATCCACCCACACAGCAGCTTTCATGTGAGAGGGTCATTACAGCCCTGGCATCACAGTCCCAGATCCTGCACTCCATGGGCCAGCACTGAGCCTGGGAACACCCTAAAGTATCCCAGGCATTTTTTCAGAGGCTGCTCTGGAAAGCCAATGGGGCAGAAGATTGTGGCTAAGTGCTTCCCTGGCTTGGGGCTTGTATTTACTAATAATCATAGTTAATCTCTGCCTAATACAAGTCAGCCTGCACACACATGTTGTTTAAGCTTTTTAAGATGTGCTTTTGTTTACTGCAACCGTCTCTGAGCCATCATTTTCTCACAAATGGCCTATGAATAATCAGTTATGTGCTATTAATGTTGTATGGCAATGTTCAGTGACAGAGGAGCAATGGAAATCTACTGGTCTTCAAAGGAAAACCTTGAATAACCCTGTGCAAATCCAAATGTTTTCAGCCTGCTGCCAAGGCTATGAATATTGCAGATATTACATGTCTTTGTATGGTATTTGTTAAATAATTAAGGTCGAGGAAGAGATTTTAGCCTAAATGGCTGCTTGAATTTGCAGCATTAGAGGTTTGCAAAATTGTTGCTGGAACCCATAAACACAGGTTTGCTTTTGGATCCAATCCCTTAACATTTTGTATAGGTTAGGTAACTGTTTCCCAAAGATCAAGTACAGGTGACAGCTCATCCTACCTGGAGGTGTGAAGAGACTAAGGAAGGAAGAGACAATGAATGGGCAGCAGAGTCCTGTTGGGCCAAGAAAATCCAAGTGGTTTTGGACGTCATCCTCAATGAAATTTTACATTGTGCAGAAGGTGGTTTTTTTGAAATATCCTCAGAATTCTCAGAGCTGGTATAGAGGAAAGTTCATTTTCATCAAATCATAGAATTGTTAAGGTTGGAAAAGACCCTTAAGACCATCAAGTCCAAGTGATAACCCAGAACTGGTATGTTCATTAATAAATTACATCCCAAAGTGCCAAATTCACAGTGCCTTTTGAGCACTGCAGGGGTGGTGACTCCACCAGTGCCCTGGGCTGCCTGTTCCAATGCCTGGCCACCTTTTCAGTGAAGAAATTCTTTCTAATATTAAAGCTAAACCTACCCTGGTGCAACCTGAGGCCATTCCCTCTTGTCCTGTCCCTGTGTCCTGGGAGCAGAACCTGAGCCCCACCTGGCTCCAGCCTCCTGCCAGGGAGTTGTGGACAGTGGGAAGGTCCCCCCAAGCCTCCTTTTCTCCAGGCTGAATAACCCTTTGACTTGTCCCCTGGACCAAACTCCTCACCCTCCTGTCCCCTGCCTCTTGCTCTCTCTCTGGTCAATGCAGTCCCTTGGTGTTTCCAGTGAAAGCCAAGCAGGAGCTGCTCAGCTCCATCAGGAGAAGGGCTGCAGGATGGTGCTGAGCCAAGGCCAAGCCTGTGTTTAGCAGGCTTTCATAGAATCACAGAAGAGTTTGGGTTGGCAGTGACATATAAAGGCCATCTAGCCACCCCTCTGCAGTGATTAGGGGTGCCTTCAACTAGAGCAGGTTTCTCAGAGACCTCTCCAACCTGGCTTTGAATGTTTCCAGGGATGGGACATCCACCAACTCTGGGCAACATGTGCCAGTGCCTCACCACCCTGATCAAAAACAATTTTTTCCTCATATGTACTCCCCATTAGTTTAAAACCATTACTCCTTGTCCTATTGCCTTTTAAAAAGTCTGTCCCCATCAGTATTTGATGTTTTAAATTGAACAGCAGCTGAATCCTCATCCTTTGATGGGTTGTACAGAAAGATCTGGCTCATGGGATCAGTGAAGAAGCCATGGCTGGCTGGTAGGGCACCTTCACAGCTTCATGCTGGGCTTTCAGGTGTGAGGGTGGCTGCCAACACCCGGGGGATTTTCACACATGCTCAGGAGCTGGCAGGAAAAATGAACTCTCTCTGGCAACTCCGTATGGTTTTGTCTTTCCCATCAGCCATCTCCTGGGAAATGGGCTCCATCCTCCCCCACCTGCAGGCTGCTGGGAGGGCACAAGCAACTTCCAGTAACCCCAAATCCTGGTGCAGGGCCAAAACCCAGCTCAGGTCCACCCCTTTTGGTGCTGCAGCCCCTCTGAGCAGGGGAGAAGCCCCTCCAGGACAGCAGCAGCCCCAGCCCACTGTGCTGCTCAGCCAGGCTCTGACTGGTTTTTTCCTGCAGTCACCTTTGGGCCCTGGCAGTAATCTCGAAGCATCTGCTCCAAATCATCCAGGATTACAGGAATTAAAAAAAAAAAAACCCAATTAGAGACCCAGGGTCCTGCAAGCACAAATCCGTTTAGCCCTAATCCAGGCTGCTGCCCCTTCCCAAAAGGCAGAGGGATGGTCCTTGGGGGCTGGTTTTTCTGTGCTCCAGCACCACCTTCTCTCCTCAGCCTGAATTTACCCACTTTTGCCCCAGCAGTAGCACCAGGGGACCTGCTCAGGTCAGTGGGGAAATGGTAACTTGGCTTTGGGCTCTGAAATCAGCTGCACAGATGTGGGGGGCAGTGCCAACCTCTTCCCCTGGCCACACTCAGAGGGGCTACTAGAGGGCTGTGGATAAAAAGGGGGGTGCAAACACCTCTGAATGTGCTACAGTGCCTGTTAGGGTATGGACACCAGGCAGAGGCTCCTCCACACCTTTCTCATCATCATTTCTATTCCTCTGTGCCACCAGGGCCACCAAGGCCACCCTCAGGGCTCTGCTGTGCTCTGCACTCAGCATGGACTGGGACACCTGCAGTCCCATGCTCACTTTGCTGGCAATTCAGTGTGGAAATGCTCTTCTGAGATAAGACAGACATTGGAGTCTTTCAGTAGAGAGAGGGTAGAGACTGAAAACCTGTCAGTGAAAGGTCTCCTTTCCTTTGACATCCTCTCTGCTTCTTTCAATGCTATTGGGGGTTGTCTCCAGCTAGTTAAGCCTTTCACCTGCAGCTCTAAACATCTAAGATTAAAATGCATTATCCATGGAGTGTCCCAATGTGCCCATAAACTCTGTGAATAACACATTTTAATCAACATTGGATCCCACTCTTGGGTGGCAGCCTTTACCTTTATTTGCAAATTTTACAGCCAGAAGATATCCGTAAGGAAAACAGTCATTGCTTTTACTGTTAATAACTGAATGGGAAAAACTTTGAATTAATAATCAAGAACTCAGGGGGTTTACATGGTTCTATGAGATGGGTGGCTGTCACAGCAGGAAAGAAACAATGCTTTTTCTGCTTGCTTTTTTTCTTACATGTTATGCAAGAAAAGGTGCTCACAGCAGAGCTTCCAGACAGGTGAGGCTGTGCCAGTTAGCACCATATTTAGGTGTGCTGAGATATGAGGTTCTCTAGGTGCTAAAATCTTTCACAATTCAAAGGGAGGTTCATGGATGGGAAACCCTTTTCTGTCTCAAAAGGTCCCTCAGTGTGGGTTCCTCCCAGGACCAAGGTGTTCTGCTCTTTCCTGGCACCTCCTCCTGCTGCCAGGCCATGGTCACCTCTGGGCTTGGTATGTCAAGGACAGGTGGGCTTGTGGAAAAGGTGTGCAGTGTTAGCAGAGGGGTCCAGGTTGGTGCCAGGTCTTTCAGTGAGCCTCAGTGGGGATTAGGTAAGCTCCAGAGAGATAAAGGGAGAGGGCCTGCCCAAGGGTGATGGGAGAGGGCTGGAAAAGAGGAGGAGCAGAAAGGAGGGGACCATGGGGTTTGAAAAGGTGTTGAAGCAAAAAGCACATGGGCAAGGGAGGGTTCGTGATGAGCAAACAGGCACTGCAGGGCAGAGGATCCACCATGAGAACACCCAAGTATTTCCTCCAAGTGCTTCAGACTTGCCCCAAATCCTGTTGGTTTTGGGGTCTCTAATGCCTCAGTGCTGCAGGGATGCCAGTGCCCTGGGCTGGGTGGCACTCTGAGGGTGTCAGGGTGTGAGCTGGGGCTGTGGCAGGGCCACCCTTGTCCCATGAGAGTGGACAATGTCAGGATGTCTGTGTGCACCAGAGCCATGACTAACCCACCATGTCAGCACAGCCCTCAGCTCACAGACTTCTGCATTTGCTGACTTTTGCTAAAAGCTCTGTTAATCTGGCATATCCCTGACTGTAAGATCCATCAGCTTCCTTGGAACCTGGAGCTTTCATCCTGGGTTGGTAGGAGATGTGAGCTGAATATAATCAGTCCTGACTTGTCAGAACAGCAAGGATTCTCCTTGTGAATAAACATCTGCAAGATAAAAAATGCAGGTACCTCATTTTTCTAAGACCAGTTTCTGAAACTTCTCTGAGGCAGAAATGAGAGATAGGAATAACACCACACAACACCCAGAGCTGTGTATGTCTTCCATCTCTCACAAAGGTGCTGGCAGTGGAAAATAATCCTAGACTTCTGCATGATGGCCAATTTTAATTTGACTGGGGCTATGGATGCCCCATCCCTGGAGGTGTTACAGAGCAGGCTGGATGGAGCTGGAAGCAACCTGGGATAGTGGAAGATGTCCCTGCCCATGGAAGACGGTAGAACTGCATGGTCTTTAAGGACCCCTCCAAACCAAACTGTTCTATGATTCTATGATTTTCATCCACTTTGATACCCATCAGAAGAGTTTCCTTCTAGCTCCAGAAGGGAAGCTCTAGCCCATTTTCCCAAGGTCCAAGGCAGTGAGAGAAACTCTGAATTCTCTAAATGCCTGGCAGCACAGCCTCTTCTGGAGATACGACGCAGAGTTGCAAGGCTGGAAAGAGACTTCTCTTAGGTTCTGTTGTGCAGCTTGTTACAAAGTTTTTAATGTCCAGGTAATTAAAGCCCTTAGAGTTTTATTCTCATGCTGTTGTAGAAGGATTTGATCCAGTGGCCACAGAAGTCAACGAGAACCTGTCTTCTGGTCTTAAGATGTGTTTGGTTCTGGCTTGAATTGAAGCAAGATGCAATGTAGATCTCAGCAATTAATACTGAAAGAAAGATTGTTTATTTAGTTATGTGACAAATCATTAATACAATTTTATTCAAGAAATGAAAGAAACAATTAATTAATTATGCCTACATTGCAACGTGACAAAGGAATCAATCTGCTCTATCACTCTTGGTGGCTTCTGATACTTTGTGCTGCCAGGCATTTCATATCTTCTCTGAGCCTTGCCCTCATGGCTTAAATAAATATTCTATAAGTGCAAGCAAGATCAGCAATGCCAGTGTGAGCAGCTGGGCCAAGGCACTGGGCCAAGGCACTGTGCTCTCACGTGTATGTAGTTGGAAGGTGAAACTCAGAAAGCTCACAATGACTGGGTCAGTCCTGTAACACAAACAAACCTGAACAGACAAAACACATCCCTACAACCTCATGTACGTAGTGACACTTGGAGGTGATGGGAACAGCCAGCTGTAATGCCTGGAAGGCCCCGAGGGCCTTGGCAAGGTGACTTATTCACAACAAAGCACAGGAAATTGTTAAAAGCAATAAAGATACCAAGTGAAAATCGTGCTGCAGCGCTGCTGAGAACAGCCTTTCTTCTGTCACCCTGTCCCACACAATGTGAGGATGATCCTGCAGCCCCTCGATGCTTCCTGGCACCACAAACATCCCACTGACTGCAGCAGGACTGCAGGGAGGCTGGGACTGCTGATCATGAAGGTGACTGCAGGATCAGGGCAGCACACGGTGACAGATCAGTCCTGCTCCTACAGTGCAGGAGAGCAGAAAAAAAGGGCATTTTTGATGAAATTGTTGAAGCAGTGGGGATTTACTGAACCAGTGTTACACTGTCCATGCAGCTTGCTCAGTTTGCTGTTGCTAGCAATTCAGATATTGTCCAAGCTGTCCTGCTCATCAGTGCATGAACTCTGAAAACACTTATCCACTACCAGCTCTGTGCATTATTTCAGCTGGAAGAACCGTGGTAGGTAAAGCAGCGATGATGGATCTAAACGATAATAAAGTCTCCCTGTTGAAAATTTAAAGTGCTATACAACTATTTTTAGTGACCTCTCCAGCTGAGATAATGCAGAAAGCTAACTAGATGTGAACATCCATCTTAGGTGAATTGATTCTTGCAGTTTGCAAACCAAGGTGAACTGTAGAAGGTTAATGTTCATGCTCCAATACAAGAGATATCAGCTATATGAAAAGTTGTATACTGCACATGTAAAGTAATAACCTATTCAATGTCTAATGTGGATGCAATGGTTTTTTTTATTCCTTGAGCATGTTTATTTCCATAATGGACATTTAGTTTAGACAGAACGCTAAGAGCTCCCTCCATCTCAGCCTCCTCCCTCTCCTCCCTCTGTGTGTGTAGATGTGTGTGATGTGTGTGGGCATGAGGGAGGGAGAAAAATCTGTTTTTAATTTGATAAAGTGAACGTGCAAGCATTCAAGCATGGCCCAAACCTAAGTTCTTGGCTCAGCATTTTCAAATTCAGGCTTTTAAAATGAGGCAATTGCATTTTGTGTCTTCCTAAGTAAAAGAGCTGAGCACCAGCAGCTCTCTCTCTGCAAGGAGATGGAGAGCGCTGGGCGCCTTTGCAAAATGCAGCACATGTTGCAAAATGCAGCTCATATTCCAGGGCTGCTCCAGTGAATTTTTGCTTCTCAGAGCTCATTTATCTCAGAAGGGCTCCTCATCCAGCAATGCAGCCTGCTGCCCTGCCCCTCCAAACCCTCAGATGGCAATTAGCAACATCAATAAGTAATAGAACAAATACTTTGTCTCTAAAAAAACAAGACACAGGCAGAGCAGCTCCTTAATTTTACTCTGAGACTGCACTACAAAACTTAATTTTTTATTTCATCTGCTTAAAGCCCCAGTCTTACAAACACTTAATTTTGAGATGAGACACTTGAAAGCCAATGTGTGATGAAGGATGGGTGAAAGGCAAGACCTGATGCTGGTAAACTACCATATCCATCAAGTCTGGTGCACACCAAGGATGCTGCTGTGGGGAAGATATTTAGCAGAGTTCCTGTGGTTCATCTGTTTAGCAAAGAGACAGTGATTTTCCATCAGAAACAAAGCCTAAAGAAAATGGCAGAAAACAGCTAAAATACTAATAGGAATGTTTATTAGCATTGACTAGTAATAAATTGAAATACTACTAGGGAAAAGAGCTTAAACAAAGCTGAAGAATAATGAGATCCACTAAGAAGCCATGAGTTTTGTGCTCCTAAGTAGCAATGTGGCTCTAGCATTGCTTCAAGAGCCATTCCCTGCAGAAGACATCCCACCACTGGAGCCCCAAAGTCCCTCTGACCCACGAGTGACCTGGCACAAGAGTCTGCCAGGAAACACTCGGGCAGTTTAAGCTTAACAGCCAAATTGGTTTGCATCACTCCTCCAGCACTTGGGGCTCTCAGGGGATAAAAAGGATCACCGACTGAGTGGGAACAATACTCACAGAAATCAACTCTGGCCTCAGGAGTCTCCTCTCGCTCTGCGGTCAATAGGCAGAGACGAGCCTTGGCAGACAGTGAACTTGATTAGAGAGCTGATCTTGGTTAAAACTGCCTAGATCTCCTTGCTGCTCAGGACTGAGGGGGAGGAGGATGGGGCTGGCTCTCCAGGCAACAGAGCCTGATTGACAGGGCTGGATTACTGTGTTAGCATAACCCAAGTGGGATTAGGCACCCTGAGTCACCTACCTGAGAGCTGCTCTCTCCCACTGACCACACGGCAGCCCCTGGAGATCAACCCCCTCCACGTCAGTTTTGGGGACATCTGTCCCCAAGGTGACTCCAGGGACTGGCTGCTGACCTGCACTAGTGGAAGGTGTGTTAGAGAAAGTGGGGGCAAACCAAGGTAATTTTGAGGAACAACCCAGAAAGTCTTCAAATTGACTTAAGAAACAACCGGACCTGAAGAGGAGTTTCCGATATAAATGTCCTGATAGAGATGTTTATGAGAAGGCTTTTTTCACAGCCTGCAGACATAGTGATTTGCACCCCGAGGAATGGTTGTGTGTTCCTGTGTTTCTTTGAGGAGCCTGAAAGCTGCGTGTCCCTGAGTGTGGCTGGTTCACTGTACATTTAATGGGGAATTACCCTCCCATACAAAGCTCCAGAAAAAGAGCTCTCCTTCCATCCTCAGTTACCTTGGTATTAAAACTACGTGTTATGAAAGCATTTCAAGAATTGCTTTTGAAGAAGCACATGCATTTCAGTTGGTAAATTTGGGAGGAACAGGATGGCTTTGTCCTGAATGGAACACTAAAGGCATTGAAAGAAGATTCAGACCAGCAAAATGCTTCCAGATGAAAAAAAAATCAAGTCCTGCTCTCCCATTGTAGAGCTCTCTGTTGAAATCAACAAGTCTTGAAAAAGAGAAGGTAGTGCTGGGTTAAAACTTCCTGCTTGTCCTAGAGAAGCCCCAAATAGTGTGTCATTGGGGTTACTATGGAGTTATTGAATAAAGGCTGAGAAGCTTGTTCTGCTGATCAATACCTGTGTGTGCATGCAGATCTCAGCAGTGGCTGTTTATCTCTTAGAGGCTCCACTCTGAAACATTCATCCAGCTTTTGTGGAGTTTTCAAAGGGGTTGAACTACTGAGACCAGTGCAAATAAGATGTGGGTCCTCAGGACAAATAGATAATTCCATTCTGCTCCTGCTTCTAGATTATGATAACCTCTCTTCTCATATCCTTGCTTTGTATTAGACTGCTAAAAAAAAAAAAAAAANAAAAAAGGGAGTATCAAGAGGAACAGCTTTAAATGGAAATAAAGAGATGTGTCTAAATCCCTTAGGCTGTTTGGGATGTCTCAAGTGATTTAGTCTGGCTGTATCTGTACATTAAAGCATATGAGGGCACTGAGGTTCATCACTTATCCTATTAAACCGTTAGAAGAGTCCCTGGCTCGGGTTTGCCTCAGACCAGGCAGAGCTCACACCACCCCTAGGGAGGAGCTCAATAGCCAGCATGGCAGGCAGAGCCTTTCCCATGGACACAGCCACCTCACTGGGAGGGTGAGGGGGCTGAAAACCACAGAGCAGTGCCCCACCAGCAGGCAGCAGGCAGCAGGATCAGGACAGGTCATTTCACAGAGCAGACACAGCAGAGCACCTTCCTGCTCCATGGCAAGTCTGTACTGTGACAATATAAAGAGATCAAGCCCTGCCAGGTGTTTTCCAGTCAGCAGTGGGTGCTGGATGAATGTGTGCTAGGCAAAAGAGAGACCACCCCAAAAGTAGGGTCTCCATATGGACACTGCCTCAATTAGGCTGTTCTGGTTGCCTGAAAGTGAGCTGCAAATCCAGATTTTGGGGATAATGAGCTGCAAGTCTTATCTGACACCATTTATTTGGCTGCACAGTGGGGAGGAAGTCCTGGAGGTCCCACCAAGCCCCTCCCTGTTGTGTTGCTGGAAAGGAGATGCTTTTCCCTCAGCAGTGAGGAGGGTGAGGATCCCATCCTGCCCGTGCTGGGTGTGAGGGTCACCCTCAGAAGTGGATTTAGCTCAGCACTGTTGGACAATCCCAAAATGAAAGACAGGTCCTCTGAGTTTTACTCCATACATTAGGAGAAGAGTCTGTGAAGGGAGAGCACTGGGTGACTGGTACAATGTTTAGGATTTTTGGGACAGAAATAGTGGAAACAGTGGTGAGGGCTGGTCCACTGAGCTGGCTCCAGTGGGATGGAATGGCACCAGCTCTGCTAAGAAAGGAGAAAATTAACAGTGTGGAGGATTATGGGACAACAGTGCCTCTCTTCCACCTCTGGGAAGAGGCAGACAGGACAAATACGTGAACCCACTTTGCTTTCACACAGTTTGAAGCTGGAAATTTCCTTCCAAACTGTATTTCTTGCAGGGGAAGATGTGTGCCAGACAGGCCTGTGTCACAGGTCAGAAGGCAGCCGAGTTAAAGTGAGCTTTCAAGGGAATTTCTGCAGTTTGGGGGAGTTTAGACTGAATGCAGTTAGCGATGAAGGGAGGGAAGCTTTTCCCTGGACTTTGACTGGGGGTCTTACAGCCAGTCCTGACACAAGGGAACATACATCCATGGGCTTCTTCTGTCACCCTGGTGCCAAGAATAAATGCTGAGAGAGTGCAAAGTGCTGTGAACCTCAGAGGATCTAAGATTAAAAGTTTCCTCCCTGGATCCCCAGCTTCCTCTCACCCTCTGGGCCCCCTCCACCAAGGCCAGCCCAGGGTTCAGGCTCCTTTGGGGTGCTGGGGCTGCAGGCTAGCCTTGGGGAAGGGGCAAGGGAAAGGACAGATCAAAGTTTGGCAGCATCTGCACCCCACAGTGCCCTTTCCCCTTGGCCTCTGACGCCTCCATCCTCCTCTCCAGCAAACACATGTGGATCTTCTCCTGGAGAAGAAAGGAATAGCAGAAACATGGAAAAGCCCGTGCCTGGCATTGCTGAGAGGCGGGGGCAGACGTGGCTGGGGAGTGTTATGCTCTCTCTCAGGGTATTACCCCAGCAGCAGCCAGGGGTAACTGGATCTGTGAGAGTCTGATCCTCCCAAGCCTTTAATTGGATGCGTGAAACGTCCAAAACGCGGCTCACTCTCCTGCTTCCCACAGCTGTGACACACACACACACACACACACACACACACACACACACACACATGCTCTTCTCGTCACACGAGGGTGTTTGCCCCCAAACCCAGCCCCTTCCTACACCTCCCAGCACCCAGCTCCAGGCCAGCAAGCCAAAGCTCCCCCAGCCAAGAGAAATGCTGCTGGTGGTACAATATTCGATAGATTTCCAGCCACCTCCTTTTTCTGCTCTGCAGAGAAGACACCGTGGTGAGACAAGGGGCAAAAGGCAGTGGCAGAACAAATAGGGGACAGTGCCTTCTGTGGGACTGGGCTGTGGGATGAAGATGGGATGGATGCTCTGCAAGGTTTGTGCAAACTGAAACAGGAGGAGGGGCATGCAGGGAGCACCAGCATGGGCCAGGCAGCAGCTGGGGCAGCACCCCCGGCCTGGAGAGGCTGGTGTGGCTTTTCCAAGGCTCTTGCATCCCCAAACCCTCCCTCCACCCCAGTTTCCACTGCAAGCAGCAGCAGTCCTCCTCTGCAGTGTGGAACTGGGACAATGCTCCCTGGATAAGTGGGCCTTCTGTCCCCAGCTGCATCAGGGGCGGGCTCTGCCCAGCCTTTTTCTTTTTCTTTTTTTTTTTNCCCTCTTGCAAAATCAATTTACAGACAGCTCACTCATTTTCCCCCCTTGCAAACTTATTAGGTATTCAGTCCCGGGGAGCACTCGTAAGCATCCTTTGTCCCAGGGAGGGCTGGAGACCCCTTCATTAGCAGTGATTACCTCTGAGCAGTTTGACAGCCTCCCAGCCCGCTTACAAGACTTTCCCATTCAACCCTGCCCGGGGCTGCCCCGCTTCTCAAAAGAAACGGAAATATTCAAACATTTCTCCCCCCTTTCCAGCTGAAGAGAGGAAAAGCTGTTTCTCTTCTCCGCCTTCCCCATTCACTTCACTTTTGATGCAATATTTTCTTTCTTTTTTAAACTGGAGAGAGAGGGGTCAAGGCAGACTTTTTTGTGACCCTTTTTAGAGAGTTTTGTTTAATGTAAATACAAGCTACTTCACTCTTACCCATTTATAATTATTACTATTTTTAAAACAACCAGGGGCTCGGAAGGGCGACGGCTTGGACTGACATTTAGCCGAAAAAAATTGCGGAGAATGCCAGGGGAAGGACATTCATTTTCAATAAGGGAAGGGAAGGGAAAGGGCAGAAAAAAAACCAAAACAACCGGAGGGACCTCGGTTTTTTATTTTGGGTCTTATTGGTCGACCTAAAGGCCTCGGTGCAGCCCCACGGCCCCGGCCCCTGCGGAGCTCCAGCGGGGAGGAAGCGGAGCTGGGAGACGCTGGTTCTCCCGTTCTCCCACAGCAAACAGGGCCGGGCGGAGGGGCTGCTCTTCCCACGGGGGCTCCGAGCTCCTTCCCTGGCCCCGGCCACTCTTTCCGAAGGGGTTGGTTTGTGCTATCGCCGCCAGCCCCCGCGGGAGGGTCCCTCCGCTGCCCGCTCGGGAGATCCCGCATCCTTCATGACACACAAACCCTTTGGCGGAAGAGACAATATCATCCCCGCTGCCTATTGAACAAATTCCAGGTGTTTTTATAGTTGGAAAGAAATCCCACGTTACCAGACGCTGAGCGCATGTGCTCTCCGCTCTCTCTATATCTTTTCGAAAGCTTTAGTTCTCCACAAAAAGCGCTGCTACTCTGCCCGCAGAAGCCGATGGAGAAATTGAATCCGATTCACCGATTTCTCGGGGAAGGAAAGAAATAAAGAAAATACACGAGGTGTTTCAGCAGATTCCGTTTTGAGGGCGAACACCACTTTTGCTTCCAAAACAACCTCGTGGGTGGGAAGCGATGCTGATCAGCAAACCCCAAACCCAAGGTAAAACCCCAAACTCGTTTGACTCTTAAACAGCAAAGCCGGACTCTTCTTGCACGGCTTAAATTCGGTGGAGTTCAGGAGGCAACAAACCTCAGGGTTTGGGGTGCAAAGTGGGCTCCGGACCCTCCTATATGTAGGTACCCCAAAGACAGGTGAAGACCCCTACTCTGCCCCTGCTGCCCGCCGTGCGATCCAATCCTTCCGTGCTGCTAAAATGTAGATTATTTGCCCGTTACACCCCATCAGGGAAAGAGCTGCCTGTAAATTGACTTGAAAAACCAGCTAAAAAATTCCTGCTACCTGCCCCATCCCTGGAACGGTCTGTAAGGGAAACCAAGGCACGTGCATTTGGAGATGGAACGCAGGCTTGGGCACTGGCGGTGTAAATGCCTTGAATCCAGGTTTTAAATTCAAACTTAGACAGAAGGGGGAAAGTCACAGCTGAGAAGGGAGTATACCTCCCGATAAAAGGCAGCAGAAAGGAATTAACATCCATCACAGAGCTGAAATTCCCCTGTGCCGGCCCGGCCGCTGCCCTTGCAGGCAGCCGGAACCAGAGGGAGCCGAGGCATCTCCCACTCCCAGCGCTGCCCGGCTTCCCCCGCTGCCAGGCTTCGGCTGCTAAATAAAATGAGCCGAGCAATCAGCTTACGGGGAAGCATCTCTGAGGACAGGGAAGTAAACGCGATGAGACCGAGAAGACAAAAAAAGCACAGCTCAGGCGATTTAAAGATCAATGTCAAATTGTATAATATAAAATCCTTCTGCTGGGGAAAAAAGCTTAGCACGCTCCTTGGACCCGGCGTTTGGTCTCCTCCAGCAAAACCGCCTCAAAACAAAGCGAGGCAGGCGGATGGTGGGGACAGCCCCTGGCACATCGCAGGGGTCACGATTTGGGGTAATTTCTCCCCCGTAATGGCCTTTCACTGGCATGGAGAACTGTTAATTCCCCGTCTTCTCTATGCCTTTGCCAGGTGAAGGAGAAAGCTTAGTTTCCCGGGCTGGGCTGTGTCGCAACCATTTCTCTTCATAATATGATATTTTTCTTTTTTTTCGCCTCGTCCCTCTCAGAAAATTCGCCTCCGATAATCCCCGAAGCTTCAGCCCTTGGGAGAGAAGAAGCTGCGGCGATGCCGCCTCCTTCCCTTCCTCGGCCACCCGTATCCCCCTCCAGCCCCGTTCCCGCTCCTCTCGCCTCATCCCGGCTCCTCTCGGCCCCCTGCCTGGCAGAGACATCACCCCCGGTCCCGGGGACCGGCTAGTTCGGTTCCTGCCGAGCTGCTGCTAAAATACCCGTGGCCTTGGAGATCCGCTCTGCGTAAACTGGCGGGCTTGAGACCGACACCGTCATTTCAAAGCAGATGCGAGGGTCGTTCACCAAATATTTTATTATGGTTTTAGGCTGCTTCATACAGTTTCGTCCTGCACATGCTCTACAAGTCACCTGTGCACATAGAGAACAAGCCAAAAATAATAATAATTAATAATAATAATAGAAAAAATCTACCATAGCAATCCCTTAAATAAGTAAATAAACATTATATATATATAAAAAACCCTTTAAAGTAAAGCAAAACCCAACCAAAAGAGCAACGTCTTTTCAACATGAAACAACCCCGCGGGATAAGGGCAGGGGCTCAGGTATTTTGCAACTTGGCATTCGGTTTTTTTTTTAATTTTTTATTTTATTATTATTTTTTTTTTACGTTTTCTGGGCTTTCTTTAATTATTTCTTTTTAGGCATCAATTCTGCAAATCCTTCGGAATAAAGGCGACAACGATTTTAATGACGTATTTTAATGCAGTCTGCTGCGAGGCTGGGAGGGAGGCGCGGGCGGGCGGCCGGGGAACGCCTCGTACCCCGCGTTCGGCGCCCGCGCCGGGCACTGCCAGCCCCGCTGCTCCGGCCGTGTCGGCAGGCACCGGTGAGCCGGGCCTCCCGCTCCCCTCGGTTTGCCACGCTGTCAGATGTCACATTCACTGTCGCTGGATGTGATGGAGATGGCGGAGGTGGCCGCTTTGCTGGAGAGGCTGGCTGCGGGGCTGGAGGCGGCCCCCACCGCCTCCCCGCCGCTCTCCTCCTCCGCTTGCAGCGAGCGCACCGAGCCCTGCGTTAGGACCTGCTGCTGTAGCCTGCAAGGAACCGGCACACACAGCATCACCGCCCGCCCTCCGCACCCCGGCACCCTCCGACAGCGCCCTGTGTCCCCCCCAGGGGCTCCCCCGACCGGCACCTCCCTGCCTCTGCCCCCGACTTCCAGCGCTCACCAGTTATACCAGCGATAGGAGAGAGGAGAAACTTCTCCTTGCCACCCCTCAGCTCTGTCTGGTGCCCACCTCAGGGTTAGTCCCGCTCCTCGGCTGGCACACCCAGGGGAAGGCTGTCCCCCTCCTCGGCAGCCTGCCCCCAAATCGGGCCTCATTTTAGGGTCAGTAATTCCCTGCAGCAGCTCCCGGGCGGTGTCTCCAGTAGGCCTTACATGTTCCCTCAGACAGTAAAAAAGGGCTCCGGGTGACAGTACCCACTTCCCCGAAGTGCGACAGCCCGGCTGAGGGGTGACAAGGGGAATTTCCCCCGTCCTGGGATCCTGGGGAGGAGATAAAGGGGGAGCTCTGCTCCCTCCCCTGCTTGCCGGGGAGTCTGCTTGTGTCACTAGCATTGGGATAACACTGCTCATTTAGAGCCGTGATTTTGTTCTACAACATACTTTTAAAAATTTATATATATATATGTACGTATGTATGTATGCATATATGTTGTATTTCTATTATATATTTATATATATAAAAATAGAAATAAGAATAAAATCCCAAGGAATGTTCTCGGATGGCTCCAGCCGAGGAACAGGGCAGGGTGGCTGTGGCAGGGCCCACAGAGGGCATGGCCGACTCTTCTTAGAATGGACATATCTCACACCGGTATTTTTATGTCCGGGCAAAACTTTGAAGGGAGTTTGTCTCCGCTCAGTCCCTGAACATGGCCCTTCTGCCGCCAGCTCCAGCCGGTGGCTCCAGGCGTCCCCTCTCCTGCTACCCCTGTCCCGCTCCCCCACAGGGCAGTCAAAAGGGAGCCCAGGGCGCGGATCCTCCCCTGTTAAAACGAAGTCATTATAAAGCCTTAGTGTTTTCCCGTTGCTCCTGCTTTATCTCGCTGCATTTCCCGGGGAGAAATCTCGCGGGCTCGTTTCCCCCATCCTCTGCCGGCAGTCTCGCACCGCCTCCCCGCAGCCTCCGGCCTCGGTGGGCGGGGGCGAAGCCTCCCTAAGGGGGAACCTGTGTCCCGACGGGACGGGCAGCATCTTACCTGTTCTTAGCAGCTGCTGCCCTGTCCCTTTGCCTGCGGTTTTTGAACCAGTTGCCCACTTGCGTGGGGGTAAGTCCCGTGGCCTGAGCCAGTTCCCGCTTTTTGCTGGGGTTGGGGTAAGGGTCCTGCAGGTACCACTCCCGCAGCAAATGCCTCGTCCTCTCCTTGAAGCAATGTGTCTTCTGCTCGCCGTCCCAGATGGTGCGGGGCAGCGGGAACTTCTTCCTCACCCGGTACTTGTCCACCGGCCCCAGGGGTCGGCCCCGCAGCTTCTCCGCCTCCTGGTAGTGCGCTTCCAGCCAGAGGGCTTGCAGTTTGGCGTGGGACTCCTTGGTGAACTTGTGGTTCTCCAGGATGTGGTAGAGCTCCCGGTAGTTCCCCGTGTGGAAGGCCACGATGGCCCGGGCTCTCAGCACCGACTCGTTCTTGTTGAGCGCCTCGCAGGCCGCGGGGGCCACGGGCAGGGACCAGAGGAAGCGCCCCAGGCGCTCGATGTCCCCGCTCTCCTCCAGGGTCTCGCATACCCCGGCCACCTGCTGCGGGCTGAAATTGAGGATGGGCAGCTGGAACATGGAGGCGGCGCCGGGCTCCGCTCCGCGCTCCGCGTACCCCCGGCGATGCGCGCCGCCACCGCGCACAGCCCCGCGGCGGGGAAGGGGCAGCGGCCCCGAGGCCGCCCCTCGCTCCGCTGCTGCCTCCGCCGGGGCCGGCGGAGCT
>VZTR01025577.1:561293-580606 GCA_013400775.1 Chaetops frenatus
GGCAGGTTGGAGGGAGTGGTCCCAGCCATAGGACGGCCGGGACGCCCACACTCTCCCCGGTAAAGCTGCGGGGTCCGGCCCGGTGATGCTCGCACAAAGCTCCGCGCATTCGAGGGCTGAGAGCAGAGCTGAGAAATCAGATAAAAAAACTGGCTGCATAACAGTGACAGTGATGCTGGAAGTGTCACTGACAATGGTTGCAGCGGGAGGACCGCAGGAACAGCCGAGATTTACGGAAAAACTCTCCCCTTTCTCTCTATAGGTGACTTCCCATCTCTGTTAAGACGAGAAATTATCTGCAAAGAGCCCAGTGTCCTTCCCATTCAACAAAAGCGTTATTATTTTTTTTTTTTTTAACATTTAAACCCTTATTGTTTTCGGCTGAATGGTCCTGAATAGGCGCCGAGAATAGTCGCGAGGAGTGAGAAGTCATTTGTAGGTCAGGAAAGCGACTTAAAGCAGATTTCAGGAATCTTTTGAAATATTGATCACCTCGTAGCAATCATTCCCCGCGGGTTTTTTTCCCCCTCGGTGCCCCGAGAGAGCGACGGCGGGGCTGGGTGCGAGGTGAGCCCCGGCCGCCCCTTCGGAGAAGTGAGGCCAAATCCAGCCGTCTCGGGGTGGGATGAAATCACTTTCTGAGCTGCAAGGATACTATTTATTTTTCGTAGAAAACGGGAGGATGATCAAGAAGCTACTCTTTATTCTACATATCGCTGCTCAGTGGCAATTTCTTCCCGAGAATATTAGGGACTATGCTCAGAAAGGCAGCATATATTTCGAATTAAGCTCAATATGTTCTCCCCTCTGCTCCTTGCAATGTATTTTTTTTTTTCTAGAATGCTTGTCAGAAAAATCCCTTCCTAATTTGATATTTGTTATTTTCTCTTCCCCCCCTTGTTCTCTTTTTTCCTATTGTTTTTGTTTTCCTTTCTTCGCTTCTTTAAGAAAGCTCCTTTGCTAGTTGCCTGTAGACCGAAATTAAACAGATTTACATTTTCTCCGATCATTTCTCCGCAGAAATGGAGCTGGACTGAGGCTTGCCGTCTTTTCTTTAGTATCAAGTACAATTTGTCTTTTGCTTGTGAAGATTTGGTAAATCAGAAGGCAGATAGATAGCGCAGATGGTCGGAGGTGTCGGGTCAGATTATGGTACGCCTCAGTACAGTGCTAAGCTCATTCTGACGGAAAACCCTGATATTATTTTCACAGATCTACACAGTTCACTTGAAAAAAACCCTTCGAGCCATTTACATCATTTATGTGAGGCTCACAGCTAGCGGGATGGAAAAGCTTTCAATACTGCTCATTTTCATAAAACTCGACAGAGCTGGGGAGACATAAAAGCGCACACAAAACTCACGAGTTCAGAGACACCCCATAGAAACTTAAAAAAATAAAAGGGGAGACTTTTTGGCTTCACCTTCACCCAGGTTTGATTTGCCGATCTGCTTAGGAGTAAATTTAAAAAAAAAGGGGGGGAGAGAAAAAATTAGAAAAAAGAAGAATATAATCTATAAATATTGCTGAGAGTCCTCTTCTAGCCTCCCATCCCGCCACTGTCTGCTCTAAGAGAAAAACAATAATTTGACGAAGTCAACGAAAGATCCCAAATAACCTTTTCGGGCAGGAATTAAAAAAAGCCTCCAGATCTCCTCAGTATGAGCATCAGGCTTCCCCAGCGAGCGGGTGAGAAGGCGGCGACCTCGGCGGCTCCGGGCGCGTCCCTGCGGGCAGGAGCTGCCCCGCCACCCCCCAGCCCACTCCGTCGAGCCCCCGGCAGCGTCCCGGGATGGGGCTGATGGAGAAAAACCTCTGCTGGGAGAGACCTGGAAGAGTAGAAAGCCTGTGTTAATGGGTAGCTAATTTAGAACCTCCAGATGATGATGAAGATGATTATTAATATTACTAAAGGAATTTTTTTGTTTTGTTTTGGGTTTTTTTGTCTATTTTCTCTATTTTTTTAAATCATGCACATGATCTGGCGAGGGAGTTACTGAGCTGCAGCCTAATGACCATGAACAGAGAGAGACAGGCTCCATAATGAAAGCCAGGACTGTAGGCTAAAGAAATGAATCCTCATTAAGAGCAGCTCGCAGAGGCGAGGGGCTGTCCCCCAGGTCCCCAGCCTTTGTTCCCCAGAAACCGGCCCGGATGGGGCGATGCTGGCAGCACTGCTGGGAGGGGAGAAGAAGAGAAAGAAAAGCGACACCGAAATGGACCCAGGAACCTTGTGTTAACCATTTAAAGGGTGACCCGAGGCGGGAAACCAGCCCAGCCCCAGTAGTTTTGCACCCTCTCCAGCTGGGAACGATGGTTCTGTTTTTGGGAAGTGGCACAGTCTGGTGTGAATGGATTGTCCCTGTTTGGGGAAGATTCTTGGGGCTACTTGCTTTGTGCAAGAAAGGGCCGAGAGAGATCAGCTTCAAGGGGGCCCCTCCATCCCCTTCCCAGCCCTCAGGGAATTTTATCCATGGCCGGGACTCCGGCAGGTTCCCCGTTGCTCCTCTGCTCCGCAAGAGCTCTATCACTGGACCGGGCTGCCCGGGTCGGGCTTTGCCTCCGGAGCGCTACCAGCAGTGCTCGCAGTGACCCCAGGAGAGACCCCATCCCCGTGGGACGCGGTGCCGCATCCGGGAAAACCGAGATTCCTGCTGTGCCCAAGCTCCTGGCTCAGCCCCCATGTCTTATTAGAGCTGCGGGCGAGCCTGGGGGTGCACTTGGTCCTGTTCACTCCATTTCGGCCCTTTCCCCCATTTTCTGCTTTCCCCCTCGTTCCCCCCGTATAAGAGAAACACTACTCGTGATATTAATAGCCAGCAATGATAACAGCTTTTATTTAAGTTACAGCTTTGACCCTTGCTACAGGTAGCATGATGAGTCAACCTTGCAGGGAAGAACCCACTGGAGAACAAGAAATACAATTGTACACGAAAAAATATTTATCAAAAATATGACCAGACATCCATAGCATCTCGACGGCCTCCATGGACACGGTGTTCTGGCCTCAGGACAGGACATAATACTCTCTCCTCAGAGCTTTAAAGCAAAAATACACTGAGTAACATATCTGTACACCTTCGTATCAGAATTTGTCAGCTATCCTGGGTCCTAGAATATCTCAGCCGCTGGGGATTATTTATCTAGACGGAGTTTCCAAATGCAGCAGAGGTGCGAATACACTTTTAAAGCACTTGATTTGCGTTAAGTAGTGTATTAAAATATACCCTCGGGAAGGAGAAGCCTCACTTTCAACTCTCGGTAGGATTGTCAGAGATGTGGGAGTTCATTAAGGGACGCTGACCGGGAGAACCAGAGCGCAGGCAGTTCCTCGGGCGGGTATCTGGGAAACCAGCCGGGATTTTCCGGCCTTGGATGGGTCTCGGCAGGACCCGGGCTGGAGCCGTGGTGCGCTGTGGGACGGGCGGGGCTGGGGAGAGCACCGGGGAAGGGAGAGGGTCCCTGTCCTCTCCCCGGGTGGCTCTTACCCTGCTCCCTCGGAGCAGGCGGGGGATGCTCGGCCCGAGGACAGTGCCCGCTGTGACGGATAGAAAAGGTTACTGGAAAATGTCAGCTCCCCTCGGAGAGCGAGGACGGGGTTTTCGGGAGCGTTTCCCACCGAGCCGTCCGGGAGCTTTGATGGAGGACCTCAAGCTCAGGATGCTGTAGTGGGGCATGCTTGGTAGGGAAACACCCTATGTTTCGATGTGTTTCAAGTGCTTGCCTTATTATTTTAAGAGTGCCATAATTGTTGGAATAACAGCTATTAATCATTCAATTTCTTCCTAAAAATGATCTTACATTTAAAGTTGTAATCTGCTTAATATTAGAGTGGGCAGGTTGGATGCTCACTTAAACTACTGATACTTGTTGAAAGTACCGAAGAGCTCCCAAAATCCTGTTGGACAGGGAGAGATGTTCACCCACTTTCTACTCTCACACTGTATATTTATTAAATCTTCGGTGTATTGTTCAAGTTACTTGTCAAATGAAGTATCAGGCCATGGCTGGTATATCTGAAGTTAAAATAAAGATGCGGTGAAAACTCAAGAAAATCTAAATTATTTTGAGATTGGTAAAGAAAGATGTTCCTTGTACAGTGCCCTGGTCGAGGCCATGGCTGTAGACAGAAAGGATCTACTGCCCAAGACTAATTTTCTTTTGGGTGTAGCTATGAATCTGGTTTTAGAGTCTCAAATCCTTCTGAATTTGTTTGGCTGCTGCCTTTACCTGCAGGTACACCCACACTGCCAGATCTCCTGTACAATCCTCAATCTGCTTCCATCAGGATTTTCACGGAAAATTTCAACAAAAGCAACAAAATCCCAAAGTACTCAAGTAAATAGAAATGTTTTTGATTGATTGCATTCTCCTCTCCTCTCCTCTCCTCTCCTCTCCTCTCCTCTCCTCTCCTTTTACATTCACTTCTCCCAGGATGGGGGTGAGGTTTGTCATGAAGACACTTCTTTAGCAGGCAGCAGGAATGAGGACAATTCTTGGGTTTGGGGGAGGTGAAGAACCACAGTCAGATACCCTGAGGTGTCTGAATGTTTCTGGGGCTGAGTCCAGGAGAAATCCTGTGTCCTGGCTTGCCTGGGTGCTGGCTCTGAGCTGGACTCCAGCCCTATCTGGAGGTGACTCGCTTTGGTTAAAGGCTGCTCAGGAATTTGGGATCCCCTAATCTTGTAAGGGAGCTCCTTTGCAGCTTTGGGTACCATGTGGGAGTCAGGCACCAGCCTGGGCTTGGAAACAGGACTGGGGCCAGGGCTGAAGGTGAGCATCTGCCTGGGCTCCAGCACTACAGTGCTGCTTGAAGGAGCAAATTAATCTCGGAGTAGCTTCATGAGGACAGGAATCTTCCATCCCTTATCCCAATAAATCAGGCAGCGACACTCCCCTGATTTTTTCTGGGGGTATTTGTCAGGGTGTCTCCAGAGTCCTTCCCAAACTCGATCCTAGGTACTGCTATGGGCACTGGGTGTCCTGGCCTCTCTGAGGCGAAGGTCTTGGGTTTCTTTGCCATCTCCATCAGTGGAAGAGGTGGCAATCAGGACTGGGGGGAGTTGCCTCAACGCGGGAGAGGGGTATGGAGCTCAAGGAGAGGCAGCTCCAGGCCCTCTGCTAACAGAATGATGGGTTTGGGGGTCTGCCAGCAGTAGGGAGAAGGTCTGGGAGCCTTTTCTGAGCTCCCAAACCTCCTTTTCTGAGCTTTCCCTGACTTGGCCACGTTTCTTTTCAGAGCAATGCAACCCATTCATCATTGATTAGAGATGATACTATGAAAGAGCCCTTCCTGTTTGCCATTGGTAATTAGTGGCTGTTTATGGCTTTGGGGTTAGTTGGGGACTTTTTAGAGGGATTCTGTTGGGAAGCAAGAGAAAACAAACAAGACAGAACCAGCAGAATACGAAATTCCCCTTTCTGCAGCTTCAGAAGGTGTTTTTTCTGGTGGGTGCAGAGTGATAACCTCGTGTTGGGAGTCCTTATAATAAATAGATGGGTAAAGGAGCTCCTGGCCCCTGCCAAGCCCTGGTGGGAACAGGTCCCAGGGGGAATTAACTGGGAAGTCCCTGCCGGCTTTATCCAAAGCCTGTTGAACTGACTGACCACCTTCCGGGTGAACCGGGGTCCTTGGATCTGTGGGAAGCTCAGCCTCTCTTGGCACCGCTACATAAATTACCAAGATACGGGGAGGTGTTAATGAGCATCATTGAAGTTACCTGCTACTCTGCTGTTAAATTCCCATTTCTAGAAGTTTAGAGTCTTTAAGGAATTGCTTAAGGCAGGACAAAACTTTGAAACCATTTCTCCTTGGGAAAACATTTAATGTTTTGGGAAGACGGAGTGGCAAATGCAGAGCCCCAGGGGCATCTAGGAATCAGAGTGTCCCTAGGGAGCAGGGCAAGGACGCTTCTCTCACCCTTCGGGACAGGCAGGGATAGCTGGGAGATATTCCTGGAATGGACAGAGCCTCACCACTGGTAGGGTGCACGGAGCAGAGGCCGCAGACATCTGGCTTCTAAAAGAACATGTCTCTTTCCATATCCTTCTCTTTTTTATTTCCTTTCCTCATGGCTGACCTGAAGCCAGCTAGGTCAGCTATTTCCCTTTGAAGCTTCATTTCTTGTTGGTTGAATTGACTGTTCTGAATGCAGCATCGCATCTGACTGACACCTGGGCTGCAGTTGGCAGAAAGAGTTTTCTGTGTGCCTCTCACTTCAGTCCTGTTTTCATTTCTCTAACCTTCCTTCTTTCATTGGCTGATGTTCTTTTCCCCCTCCAGGTTGTACCCTACCCCCCAATTTATTTTCCTTTGCTTATTGATAATCTTAAATCCACCCTCTGCCCCAGTAATCTCAATAGGGAGGAAAAAATAACCAAGCGTGGAGGGAAGCATCATATTCTAGTTTCTTACATGCCTGGGCTGTGCATTTTTGCCTTGTAATGCTGCACTTCCATAAATAAACACACAATTTTGCGAGCACAACTTGTGTTGAGGCAAGCGGCGGCATTCCGCAGCATCCTTAGTGTGAAGCATTGCTCTGGGAAGTGAAGAGAGTTGCTTTAATACCTTTTTAAACTATCTGAGGGCCGGGCCCGTGAGGGATTGAGGGAAGGAGCACTGAGGCTGATTCCCACCAGCTAGGTCAGCAACACGAGTGGGACCTGGAGGGTTGGATAAAGCACGTTACACTCTGCAGCTCCTTATTTTTGTGTCACATCCCGGAGGGTGTATGTGTGTAATTAACCTCCAGTAGGTTTATAGGCAATGTCCCGTTCCAGAGGCGCTGCCTCCTCTCCTCGCCCGGCCACCGCCTGCCTGCGCGCTGCCCCCGGTAGATGGAGCATCCTCATCGCTTTTCGCCCGAAGCCTTCATAAATGTTGGTCTTTCCCTCGTAAGTCCCACTGCTCAGGCAAACGGGTGGTTGGGGGGGCACAGGCGCCCGTCCGCTCTGTCCCTGAGGGAGCGGAGAGCCGCGGCTGCTGGCAATAAGCCCGCCCGACCGGGCGCTGCAGTTGTTCAGCTGGGTGAAGGGGATCAGCCCTTTCTCCCGGTTGCCGAAGCTGCTTCGGGCTTGCCCGGCCACCCCGACTCTCAGCACCCCTGGCACGGAGCGTGGCGGGAAGGTGGCACCTGCCGGCCTCTCCGCACCCTTCGGCAGGGCTGAGGTGTCCCGGGACGCGGGGCTGCCCCGCCGGGCGTGGCCGGCCCTGAGGGGCAGCGTCCGGCGGGGAGCGGGACTCTGGCCCTTTCTCCTGACGTTCTTGGGTGAGTCTCTGGACCGCTCCTCGCCCTTTCTCTTCTGGCAGCGCCCTAGGCGATGCGAGGCTGCCGCGTTCTGGTCTCTTTCCCAGTGCTCATGGCTCCCCAAAGGCAGAGGGTCCCCTGAGAGCCCCGGTCCTGCTCCCCGCCCTGAGGGACTCGGCCTCCGTTTCTCACACCGCCATTTTGTGGCGCTCCTCCTCAGCCCTTGTGGACACCACACGATGGGGGTTTCCCCCCATTTTCTTTCTCTTTTGACAAAAATCGTTTTAGTTTTGAAATCCCAGGACTTTGGGGAATAATCTGCAGGAAAAGCCTTTTGTTTGTTATGTGCCGGACTAAGCAAAATGTGGCAATCCAGTGAGTGCTTGGTTCAGGTCTCCTCACAGGGTTCAATTTCTGGCAGTCATTCCCTAAAACCGTGTGGTAAAAGAAGGGCAGAGGAGCATAAATAACACCATGAAAGGCACATTTTAAATTTTATTTTATCAACAGAGCTAAAAGGTCACAAAATGTAGGCGCTTCTAAATTACAAGAAGATTCAAACAACCATTCTTTTTACAGTCGTGAACACTAATTAATAGCATGGGAGAAGCGCATGTTTGCTCTCAAAAAAGCCTTGTTGAAATGAAAATTATTCATATAGAGCCAGCTGGAATTAATACTCTTTCACAGCCTACAACTGGTAGAATCGAGATGTGGATTTTAAGGAAGATATTTACCTCACAGGTTATGGGTATTTTCCACATTTTAATGAAGAACCTGGCTTTTGCCAGATGCATTACTGAGAAGTGGCATTATTAACATTAGTGCTATAATGGCTTGAGATCACATCAGACAGTTATTTGTGGGTTCTGCACCCAATACAGTCTTATAATATATGAAAGTTTATTGCCACGATTAAATTCTGTGTAATTACATTGATGCCGTGCAAAAATGCAAAATGCATAATAATACTTTTCTCCTGGCAGCATTCTGAATAGCCCTATTAGAAAGAATAAATGCAGTCTGAACCTGATTTACCCATTCGTGTGTGTTACATACTTACCTTGAACAAAAATATCAGCCACGTAGGTGAATTTCCTCCGAATTTGTCATCCTGAGTTGGCTAATGGTTTGATGCTACTTTTCTGCAGTATGTACAAAAATGAGCCTTTGCTACAGTCATATCCTGGAAGACATCAGATGTCAAAAATTTGTTGCAGTCTGGTGTTACCTACTGTTTTTAAAATCTGCAAACACCGTATATATTACCAGTGCCATTGAATCTCTCAGCCCTTTCTACTAGTGACACCTGTATCCTCTTAATTCACAGCACAAAATAGCATTTGACATTTGCAGTTACACTACTTCGTTTTAGCAATACCAGAATAACAAGTATTTTACATATGCATGTTTTCACAGCACTGTTTTCCGCTACTTTACCCTTTTCATACATTTTATTGTAAAACTACAGTAAAAAATTAAACACTTTATTGCTCTCTACAAAAGTATTAGTACTCTTCTACAAAAATATTCAAATACTAAAATTATTTGTATTTTTATGTGATAATATAATAGTCTCTATCTTAATAATATACAACTATACAGTCTATTGATGAACTTAGTGTTGCAGTTCATAAAAAAATACATANGTTTTTATGGGGAGTTTCAGAAACCAGCTAACAAACCCAATTAAATGGTTTCTAGAGAACAGCTTTTTAATACATGCTCCAATATATATATATTTTTAATAGTAAGGAATTACTTTGGATTTTCTTTCATCTGGTATGAAAACAAAAATCTTCTGCCTTGACCTGTGGCTTGAGGTAGTATTTCCTAGTATTTTTCTTAGTATTTTCAGAAGATTTTTTTATTTGCTACCTTCAGTGTTTCCAGGCACTAGGAACTAGGATTTCAATCTTTTAAATACATTTGGTAAAACTATTATCTCTTTCTCGGAGTTTTTTTCACAGCCTGTGCTAATCCAGTCACTTGGATTAGGTGTTCTGATCCTCCCTTAACCATCAGACAAATTCATTTCTGTCAAACACCCAGCATTTTAAACGCTGCCTCCGCCCCCTCCTGTTCCAATTGCCTCAGTGCTGCAGGATGTAGTTTTAATGCCACTTTAGTTTAATTCTGCAGTTGTTTTCTATTCCATTTTATCCTGGATTAGGATCTCATCCTCATCTCAATTTGTCGTGGCTTCGCTTCTCTCACAGCGTGATGGGGAACCCACTGTGGGATGGTGGAAGTCCACACGACTTCGCTCATGGTTCATGCACCTGAGCTAATGAGCTGTGTCCAGGGTGTTCTGATGAGCAATGTTTGCACCTGTTTTAGAGATCTCCATCATCCCACATCTCTTTAAAAACCCATAACTGAATTGCTGCACATAGCAGCATGATACAAACAGAAGAAAGAATCTGTAACAATCCATTTTCCATTTTATGAGAACTGTCTTTAATCACACTTAGCATTTATACACCTTTGATTTAAAAGGACTTGGTGGTTGTAAGGAAGGTGTGTGCAGGACGCTGAAGGATCTTTTCCATCAGCAGCACTGCAGTCCATAGGTTGAGTAACCAGCTGGAGTAAAGGCTGCACATTTTGTACACAAACATCTCTCCTTGCATTCTTCATGCCTTCTGAGAACATTAAGCCTCTCAAACAGAATTGCTCCGGGAGCAACGCTTTAACTAAATTATAAATCTCCTTTTTTCCTAACTGTGGTTTAGATTCTTACAAGTCCCTAACCACCATTAGTGAGAAATTCTTTTCCACTAAAGTGGTTTACATAGTAATTCAAATGCAGTTGAAACTACTTTTCTCCCTTTTATGTTAAAATGTCTGGTATTGTCTTGCAATTTTGACTTGTTTATTGTAACAACAAAGATTTTGACTGTGTAAATCCTTGAACTGCATTTTTCTTTTGAAGTTTAAACAATGAGTGACAAGGTTTCGATCAACTTGGACAAAATTCTGGTCAAGCTTGGTAGGTCATTATATCATACATTTTTATTAACAATTACTTATGCATTGCATACAGTGATCTTTTATGTTTTAAACAGTTTTATTAACTTCAAATAAATGTATAATATTAAGCTTTTGTTCTTTGTCTACATAATGTTTTGTTAGCTGGGATGTTGTGAAGAGGGGTCCTAACAGCTCTTTAATAGTAAAATTGCTATTTAGATACTTTGCTAAAATAATTGTTAATCAGAGTTTGTGCAATTAATGCTGCACAGCATATGTTTGTTTCACGGCTCCACTCATATATATGTATATAACAAAGGGCTGATTTTCTTCTTAAGCTTCCGAGGTAGAAAAAACTCGCCATGCTAAGGAACAGGTGGATCATCAGATAAATTGTGAGTAGTGGTAAATTATCGTTTTATTGGATGCTAAACACTGATTTTGTTTCATTAATCCTGGGACATGTTCTGTATCTTGGGGGCGGAAGCAGGATAAACAACGGAAGCTGTCCCGTGTCCTGCTCTCACCCTGCCTCATCTTTAGCCATCAATACTTGCTCATTCTCCCCAGCAGACTTTGCTTTTGCTCGCGATTTTTAGCTGAGGCTGTTCAGCTGCCTCATGGACAGCCAGTTTCATGCTGCGCCATTTCCTGCTCTGACTCTGCAGCTCCTCACAGTCACTGGCAGCCCTTCGATTCAGCTGTGCTTGCTCAATGCATCTGCCACTTGCCTCCCTTTCTTTCTTAATGTTTTTTGTTCTTTCCAGATTTGGACCTTTGCCTCACTGCTTCTTCTCTCTGTTTCCTTAAAATAATGAAACTTCTCTGAGTTGCTACTATGTACTCAAGCCTGGTTCTTCTTTTTTTTGCAATCAAGCAGCTGGTTACTTTATTTGAAATTCAAACAGTAAACCCAAAGAGAAAGTTTTGCCCCACGTCAGATTTGTTCTTCCCCTGGGCTTACAGACAACACAATATTATGCACTTATGTCTGGACTGATTTTTTTTAGCCATGCTACTGTGTGGAATCACTCATGAGAATGTCTGAACAATAGTTTCTCTACCACAAACAATCTGAGAACCTCTGTGCTCACCACTGGTATCATAGGTAGATGTTCAAACACATAACCTCCAGGGAAAAAAAGAAAAAGAGAAAATTCTGGTCTAATTGGTGTTCTTTCTGATTATAACATTTCTAATAATCTTCACTGATATGTCCAAGCAAGTACTTATCCATTAAGAAGATTATCACAATTAAATTGAAGCATCTTAAACATGAAAACATCTGTAACACTAAATCTGGCAGACCTTGGGTTCTGGTTTAACTCTCCAGTCACACAATTGAACCTTAGAGATGAGGCATTTCTTAACATTTATGCAGGCTTTGGGTAAATGAGCATGCTCTTAGGGAAAATCCAAAGACTTTGTAGTAACATGGCATAACTGCTTTTCTGTTCAGTTCAGAGATACCTGAATATGTGTAAACACACAACCAACACTCAGGCTTTTAATAGTTTGGGTTAAATTTTTCAAAAACTTAGCAAAAAATAGTAACACTGATGTAATTTTTTCTCTGTGTGAATATTATTTGGCAGATGAAAAGCTGTAGCATTCAGTCTTGGACTTTTGGTGTGAGATTTATCAGGCTATTTGGCTACAATCCCTTTCTTACCTGTGGAGGAAAATAAGCACTTTTAGGATGTGATTTATCTTATCCTGAAGAACCAGTTTAAAGTGGGTTAGATAAAGTAAACGTTAAAGGTGTCAGCTTGTCTCAGCTGGGTGTAACTGCAGCCATGGGTGTGTTGTTCTGAAGCAGGTCCCTGCACTAACATTGGGTGAGCTGGATCTCACCCTCCAGGTCCTTGTGAAAACAAGGGGTGAGCTGAACAGCTCACAGAAGTACTTATCTGTAAAAAAACTAAATGAGATGTTATGTGTATATTTTGTCAATAGCATTATGTTATATTTTGGTAAATCTCAAAAAGTTGTCTACAGGATTCTGCCACATTCAGCTGTTTATTTACAGAAATGAAGCTATGTCAGCTGTCTATTTATGCTTTGTGCTAAGTAAAGGCAAGCTACTGACTTTAGATATTGAAAATATTAAGGGACTGAAGATAACCCAAAGATAATTCAGGATAACCCAAGATATTATATTACATTGAGAATTTTTTGCTTTTCACTGACTGATGCTTCTCTGTGAGAAGTGGTTTATTTTCTGCTATAAATGCAGATGCTGTTGAAAATGAATATTTAGAAAGTAGTGCAAAACCAGAGCCAAACTTCAGGATGAAGTCCCAGAGCAGTAATTCCAACAACTCAAGACCCATCTTACATCATTAGAATGCTCTTCCCAGTTGAGTAGATGAGAAGTGCAGGATGTGATTGACTTCTCTGTCACTCTGGCATTTAGTGCTTCAGGGCAGCAGTGATAGCAAGGGATGATTTAGCACTGATAAATCCGAAATCTTGCATTAAAAAAACGAATTAAAAAATGCTGAGAGAAAAAATTCACCAAGTTGTGCTTATTGCATTGCAAGATGAGCATGCATGATAGCTCTCACAGCTTTTACTTGTGAACACTGATCATTCTACAACAGGGATTCTCTTCTAACCACTCATTCAGAAAATGTTATCAGCTCTCTGCTGTCAGAAGAGGCAGAATTAAGAGCTTGCCTTAAAAAATCTCCACAAGTATCATAGTCCTTGAGAACCTGTCATTATAATGCACTTTTTAATTAATTAATCTGTGTCCTATATTAATTTATCATACATTACATATTCCTACATTGAGTAGAATTCCTTTTTATTTCAGTTTTTCTCTTTCTGTTTTCTACTAATTGCTTATGTGGCATTAGTGATGTTTTTATTTTTCCTTTGCTGTAGTCAACTTTCCCACTCAGAACATTTGACTTTCTGGGCTTTTGGAAGATCTACAAATGTTGAAAGAGTGTCCTGGTTCTGGCTGGAGAGTGAGTGAGCAGTGCATTGTTTGGAGTGTTTCAGTGGGAACACTGAACTGGGGAATACCACTAATAGTTACTTCAGTTCTATACAGACTGGGATTCAGAAACAGCACAAATCATGTCACAACATTAGAAGATAATGAAGGTATTCACCAGCTGAAAATCCCTATGTTTTGACCCACTTTTTTTTGTTACTTTGCTTAATTGCAGGCTGTCCACTCACCTGACATTATGGAGATTAAGTTTTTCAGAAGGAATTTTTAATAATTCTGAATGTAGACTTTTTATTTCACAGATTTGTTGAACATAAATAGATATACTTTGAAATTTATTTTTTAATTTCAGTGTACACTGCAAAAATCACAGAAAAAGAGAATGAAATTGCTTGGTTGGAGGAAAATATAAAAAATGACAATGAGGCACTTGCTGAGTTGCAAAAGCAGAACAAGAGTATCAAGAAAAACTGTGATGTGTAAGTATAAAAGAGCCTGAACTCTGAGTTGTGACTGGCACTAAGAAGTCAGTGAGGAAGTAAGGGAAAAATATGTATGGAGGTGTTCTGACAGCAGTGATATTAAAGAAAACATTTGTATTCACCTGTTTTTTTTTAAACTTCAAACCTTTAGGTATAAAAATTATAGTTTTACCCATCCCCTAAGGAAGAATTATAGAAAAGCAGACTACATTTAATTTTGGGTTGTTTTTTTATTAAGATCTCTAGTTTTCAGAAGATCACAGGTACTATCTTTGCAGCATGTAAAGTATTCATGTAGTAAGGTAATAGACACATAATTTTTCTACACTTGGATGCATCTGAGTTTTGTCGAATTTGACCAATATTAAGAATACTGGTAAAAAAGGACTTCTTAAAATTGAGCTTCTTTCTATTCTTTGTTCACATGTTTCAAGTTACTTTTTGTTCTATACATATTTTCACACAAGATGTGCCATGGCTGCCTCTACTTCTGCTGGCAGATTCCAGTATTAGTTTTGCTCCAGACTGCAAAATTTGTCCTCTGGGCACAATCTTTTGATGAATGCAATGGGTTGCCATTCACAGTTTTCCTTACATAAATGTTTGCATCAGATAATTAGTTCAAGTTTTAAATGCTGATCACTTTTGGATCTTAGTAATTAGAAGCTTATCAAGAGACAATTGAGCTACAAGGAGTTTTTTCCTTCCGGACGTGTAATTTTTGGAAATTAAAACTTCAGGTGTTTGCAAGGGTAGCTAAAAAGGCAAATCTATATTTGACAATACAGAAAGTTTGTCCCAGGTGATAAAATCCATCAGTGTTCCATTTCTCCACAATCTGACTAGTTCCTCATCAGGTGAAACGAAGATTTGTTGGCAAATTCTGTTTTGTTTTCTTACAATTCTTTATCTAAAGGTAAGTACTTCTGTAAAAATATCTATGACATAAATTTGAAATTGTTTTTTTTACAATGTGAATGGACAGTGTGGGTGTTTCAGAGAATAAAGAGGGAAGTAGAGATGGCATTGAGGTCCTTTCTAGGTTTATTTTGAACTCTCAGAAAGAAAAAAGAAAGAATAGAATCATTAATGAAAGAAGTGGGTGTAGTGGCTGGCTTATTTGAATGAATTGCCTTTCAGTACTGTTAAAAGAGTTGGGAAAAGATCTGACCTTGGTAAAAAATTTCTATTTTTCCATTGCATTAAGTTCTTTCCTCCAGTGTAGTATAAAATGAACACTTCTGCAAGTTTATTAAACAATCCGTACTGCTTCCTTTGATATCTTTTTGAAGCTGCAAATCTGTTTGCAAATGACAAACTGTTAAGTGATGCAAATGAAGAAGTAAAAAATTAAGGGTAGAACTAAGGATCTGATCTAAATTTTAATCATTGAATTCAATGGGTTTTGGCTCAAGTCCTACAAAGAATAATTAATGACATTAGTGTAAAGAGACTGAAAATGAGAAGTGACTCATTAATGAATACATGTATTCATAGAAGGACAATGCTTGCAGAAGAGTAGAGACTTTGTGTCTTAAATTATTGGAAATGTCGTTTAACGACAGACTGAAAACTGCAATAAACAAGCCCTGGCTATAAAATCAGACAATTAGAGCACTTACACAGTAGAATCACCCTAAACTTCTAAAATTTATTCTAGTTGACACTCCTTCTATACTGGACATGATTCTAATGTTGGTTTTGTAAATTCAGATACTGTTTTGGAGTCACAATCACCCTCACAGCTGACTAATTGCCAGTGATAGAGCTCAATAGAGCTCTCAAAGAAACAACGTTTTGTCTGGGTTATGAGACATCAGGAGTATATTGAAGCAGATTTGAAGACTTTGAAAAGAATGCAAGGTTCTTATATTCAACAAGTCTAGAGAAAATATGATATATGGGACAGATGCATTGGGATAATACTATGTTTTCTAGAGAAATCCACAATGGTCTATGTAAAAAAGACCTGAAGACAGAAAATGACCCAAATGAGACATACATTTTTAGATAAGTAAATTAATTTTGCTAATATTTGGTTTCTTGAAGGACTCAAACTAGAAATGTTGATCCCAGAGCAGTAAGAAGTAGTGAAATGCTGGTGACGGAACCTATTCCAATTTTATTGTTTCTCTTACCATTTTTAAATTTGGATGCAAGGATTGGCGAGATTTCATGGAAATAGAAAAAAAGATAATTAAAAAAAGCCACATGAACTCATAATGCTGTTAGTTAGGAAAAGAAATTGTTGTCTTGTCCCACCAGCCAAACTGCAGGATAATTTTATTGTTTTCAGAGTAGTGCGGATAAAGATCTTTTTTATACCCTGGCTGATGAAAGGAAGGACAAATAAATGTGATGGCTACCAAGGACATCAGTGAGACAGTGATGCATTTAGCAAACTAGCAAATGAGCTGCTTGAAACCTGCACACCTGGTCGTCTTCATAAAGCAGTGTTCTTGTGCTGCTTATTTTTTCATATCCACACAATAAATGTGAACAAAAAATGTAACTCATAATATAGCTTGTTTTCTGATTAATAAAATCTCTATAAATTCTACATCTCAGGGTGGTTTTTTTCCCTCTAATGAAAGTCATGGAGTTTTCTGGGTAAAAGAACACCACAGTGTCTGGTGTGCAAGCACATTTTTATATAAGTATGTTGGTTTTTCTGTTGAAAAAATTGGACCCTTTTGAAATTCCACTTTCTGATGACTTTGCAGTAGATCTGGTGAAGTAACATTCTGTAGTTCCACTTTTAGTCACCAATGGCGTCCAACAATTTGTGCCAAGAGTGCTGGATGTTTCATGCTTCTTATACAGAAAGACAGGATGCTTTCTTTCCAAAAACTTCTAAATATGCCTCTCCTAAAGATCACATCTGAATTTCACTTGAATCAGAAAGTCTATCTGCCTGTTTTTCTAGTATTCCCACATCCAAGCCAGAGTTATCTCTAATGCCTTGGTGTTGAGAAAGTCCTGGTATTTCAATAGTCATTAGTATTCTGTGAAGTAAGTCAATTTGATGCTTTCTGAGAAGGACTTGCTTAGCAAATGGAGGAAATTCTGAGTTTGTAACTGCTGCTTGCATTTAGGTGTGAGATGGGTGCTGGTGATTCTGCTGAGAATGAAGTTTGTGGGTGTCTCCAACAAGAAGATTCAACATATGTAAAGGATTTACTGATGGAGATGTGTTGAGGACCTAATATGTGTATTTGGATTCCTCATTACTTAGCATTAGCTCCAAAAATTTGTGAAGTTTGTTCCATTAATTCCTTAAAAAGTGCTTTGTAATCCTTCTTTATTTTAAGTATTTATTTCTTTATTTTCTTGAATTTGAAGGTTTACTATATTAAAAAAATAAATGTATTCTGCAAAAGACTTCTATACTAAACCCATTTATGTTTGACTTTCAAAAAATTAATAATAATTTGTTCTAGTAAGCTAGCTGAAGTAACCTGGTGTCTTCTAAATGTTTTTTTTGCTACGAAAGACCAGTAATTTGCTTTTGTTTTTTGTTTACTTTGTCCTTAGCTGGAAGCCCACCTATGCAATTCTTAAAAAACATGGAGAATATTTGAAAAATGAAATTAAAGCTTTGGAGGAAGACACAGAAAATGAGAGGTATCTATGATCATCTAACATAAGGTTTCCAGCAGTAGAACTGACTAAACTGATCAGCAAAACTATTGCTATCTGCATGAAAAAATTGTTGCAAACTTTTCAGGAGTTTATAGCCACTTACAAGTGACTGAATAATGAAAAGAATTTTTTCTTTACATCACTATGAGATCATATGTTATTTTGTAGTTGCCGATGAAATATGATAAAATATGAATTCTTGAAATTCAGATGCTTCCCAAATGCCTATTACAATTTTTCAAATCATTGTTCAATTGCCTACTGTTTCAAGAAAAGTACAATAAATAAAAACAGTTAATGTTTTCAGGTAACAATTAGAAGAATTCAGATAATTTGATGCATTTCTTTATTTTTGAATATGAATTGCATAGGATTATCAGAATATTCAAATCAAGCATTTGTATACTGTTGTATAGTCTTCAAAATAACCACAAAGCATGCAAATTCAGTCTTAGGTCCTGAAAAGTGAGTGAGTGCCTCGGAAGAGCCTGGTCTAACACCATTTTAGGACTAGTTGTGGGCAAGCTTCTAGTCAGCCTTAATTGCAAATTTAATTCTGTTCAGTGAGTGGCATCCCAGATGTTTCATCTTCATTAATTAGATTTGGCATTTAAAAAAAATATTATTTGTGCAATGTAGCTGCCTATGGTCAGTGAAATAAATGACAGACCTTGAAGATTCTCACTGAAATGTTCCAAATGAGCTGTGCCAAGGTAACTCTCCAAAGTTCTATTTGACAAAGTAAAACTGATGTCCATTTTACAGAGGCTGCTCACCTACACTACTCTGCCTGTGACGGGGGGAGGCTGCTTGGCCCTGTGGTGCAAAAGCCATGGCAGATCCCTCCAGATACCTAAATACCAGTTTAGAGCTGTAAATTTAGATAATTTAAAACATTGGCTTTGAGTCTTTTGTAATCACTCTTTTTGCCAGTTGTCCAAGACAGAAGAAACAGCATGCCTGAGAGCCTTTAATTAACTCAGTTAGTAGCTTATCTTTCTTTTTCCTGTTCAGAGCTCTAAATTTGGTGAAAAATAAGGCTAAATTGGCTTTCTATGAGTATACGATTAAGCCATTTTGGCTTTCACTAATTTGAGCTGACAAGCCAAAGAAGCATTACTTTTAAATTGCTTCTTTAGATAACTAGTTTCAATTCCAACATGGAAGTGTTTGATCTATTTTCCTGAGCTTAATTATAAGACGTCATGACTGCAAATCATAAAATAAATTTAATTCATGTATTTTTCAAAACTGTGCCCCAAATAATATCTCTGCACCAAAGCATTTGATGAGATGTTCAAATCGGCAAGATGTGCTTCAGCAAATTCTAAATATTTAAATTAGGAAGAAAAATAAGTTTCTATAACCCTTTATGAGCTGAGTGTTCTTTTTAGTCTGGCATTTGGGGGCACTGAGGACATGCTGCTTTAGAGGGAAAGATGTTTTTAAAAGATGGGCAGATCAGTTTGTGTTTAACTAGACACTTATAATGGAGGTTCATAAAATGTTCCACATTTTTTTGTTATTATTGGTTTCAAGAACATATAAGAATGCTTATATGAACTGGAAGTTAATCCTGAAAATAAGTGATATGAAGAAGGAAAAAGTAATATATTGCTATCCACATAATGTTCAGGGGGCTGTGAGTGCTGCCCTTTTGCTGTTGTAATTAGATTAAAGCTTTTTCTAATTAATGTGAACAGTGCTGAATTCTAAATAGTCTGTGTTATCTGCATGAGCTGGAGCATGTAAATTACTTGGAGAAAATGTTAAAAATATTGACAATTTCTCAAGGCTACCAAACTATATATGACCATAAATATTATCTGTGAAAAATAGATTTTGGGAAAAGAATATAAAATTTTTGGATTATATTCACAAGCTTGAAATGTACCTGTTACAACAAATTCTTTTACTTATTTATATTGTTTGAATTTATTTGTAATGCATTCTAAGTTGTTTATTAACAAACTTATTTTTTGATCAGTTATTGTTGTAATATAT
>VZTR01025578.1:4864-17091 GCA_013400775.1 Chaetops frenatus
GGCCTCACCAGTGCTGAGTACAGAGAGACAATCACTGCCCTGATCCTGCTGGCCACACTGGTGTTTATAAAAGCCAGGGTGCCATTGGCCTTCTTGGCCACCTGGGCACACACAGGCTCATTGAGAGCCAAACCAACATACACACAAAATAGAGTCCTACAGTTCCAGATAACCCTGCTCTTTGTTCAGACTGCAGCCATCTTCAGTATCTTGTGGAAACATTGGTGTTTATTATGCAGCATTAATAAAAACTGATTGACAAGGCAGTAATTTTCATCCTTCTTGCTGCTTCTTCTACATCCCTATTTGTAATGGACAAAAATACTTTATTTTTACCTTGCTGCTTCAAAAGCTACATAATTTTCATATGTCTATCCATCCAACCTTTTCTTACAGCATGAGGTTCAACAAGACCAATGCCAAGTCCTACCGTTTGGTCACAACCCCAGGCAGCACTACAGGCTTGGGGAAGAGCGCCTGGAAAGCAGCCCAGTAGAAAAGGACCTGGGGGTGCTGGTTGACAGTGGCTGAACATGAACCAGTGCATGCTCAGGTGGCCAAGAAAGCCAATGGTATTACTACAGCACAGCCCATGAATATAGATATTTACATACACATAGAGAGAGAGAGACTGGTTATTACTCCACGGTTTTTTTTACACATTTTATATAGAAATGATATTGATGTCATAATCAGGAAAGACAAAAAAAATTATTTTCCCTAACCTTGAGGACATACATAGACCAGGTCTTTTGCTTATAATATCATCCCCTAAAATACTCAAAAGATCTCTCCATTATTTGCTGCCATGTTTCTGATCTACTTTAAAACACAAAGTATTTCTACAACAAAGATAATACCTTGAAAATGCATTGAAGCCCTTTCAACTACATTTAGCTAAAACATTTATTCAATGTTTAGTCAATTCAATGCTACATAGCTTTGTCCTCTGATATGTCAAAGCCCTTAGAGCTTCTTTCATGACTGCAGGTACAAAAGTTCTACTGCAAGAAGAAATAACAGGTTTCTAATGAGGTGCTGAATAACTACATGTTAAATGTAAACAAAACCAAAAGCTACTCTGCAAACCACCAATATTTAAAGACAGTACTTCAACAAGATCCAGCCTTCACAGGCCTTCCCAAAGCTGATTTGCAAATGAGAACTTTCCCACTACCCAGATTTTCCTACGAGGTACTACTGCAGCTCCCAGCAAGGAAATAATTTAAGATATTAATAAAATAGTTTAAGACTACATAGACTTTCTGTAAAAGCAAAGCAGATCATGTTGGAATCTTAAAGTTAATCCTCTTCCAATTTTTCCAATGTACAGGAAGAACCTCTTCCTCTGACAAAATTTCTGCTTGTACTTTCTGCAAATACATTCTCAGATGTGCTGATTTAAGTATCATTTTGTTGAATTCCTGCATCATCCATCTTCCTAGAAAAAGGCCCAGAATGCCACTTCACTCAGCCATCACCAGATCAACACTAAATTTATGCCTCATGACTTCCTACCTGCCTCTTGCCAGCTTTGAAATCACCTGAGCAGCAGCAAGTTCAGAACAGCAATTTTATGTATTCAGCATATTTGCATCCAGGCTACCTGAACAGAGAACAGTGATCACTGCTCACCACGGATCATGCTAAGCAAGACCATGGAGCCAATAAAAATGCTGCTGCCATTACCTGGAATGGGCCACAGACTTTGTGTTAAGGTGAGCCTTGGGACTTTCCACACTCTGTCTGAAGATTTGGCCTGCCTTGAGATTTGTTTTAGTTTTGAACAGCAACAGCCCACTGATCAAAGGATTATTACCTACTTTGTTTCAGCTGTTGCTTCACCTTGTACAGTTGCACAGTGTAGCACCCACTGTCATACATATATCTGGAACTAATATAGTAATAATGATTATTCTGTGTAAATAACTATTTACAGTGCTGGAATAAAATGCAGTATAAAGGGTTCAAGAAATGGAACCACTGCAGAGGACTAGAATGTGACAGGATGATATAGAGCCTTGGGGCTACAAACACCTCACCAGTGGTCAGCTGCTGGCTGCAGAATTACAACCTGGGAGCTGGGCAAAACCACTCAGAGAAGTAACAAACACCAAACTGATGTTAAATACATCATTATATAGTAAATATGGATGGCTTGACATGGATTTATAAGGCAGTGCAGTAGCAACCTGCAGAATCAAATCAAAATTATTCAAATGGATTTCAGAATAAGGAGTAAAAAGCTACCAACATCAACCTCATAGACCTCTCAGCAGGGCCAGAGGCTGATGACTGGCCATATCCCTCCCTCCTCCCAAATGAAAGCATCCACCCCAGAAAGGCAGGCATAGCACCAGAGAACGAGCAGGTACTACAAAGTTTGGGTACGTATCATTTTGTCTGTAAGCAACTGGAAACAAATATCTGATATCACTGTAATTCAACTATCAATAATTATTTGACTGGACCTTTAAGACTTTCTAGCAACCTCTCTGAAACCAGGTTGCAACAAAGCAGTGAGGAGAGACTCCAAGATTTGGAAGGGCAGATACAGATGGATCCATTAGTAGCTATTTAACCTGCAGAGAAATACAGGTCCAAGCTACATTAACAGACTACCTCAGCAGCTGGTGGGTGTGGATCATGCTCCAAACATGGGAGACAAGCAGTGAAGAACTTCAGGCTGAGAAAGCACACAGCTGGAATAGTCATTAGATTCCCTCCTTCCCAGCCTCCATAAAGAAAAGAGTGAGTTCAGAATTAATTTATCATCCTGTAAATAAGACAATGTGTTACTAGGAGGGGAAATAGCAAGCCATTTCATTTATACATACAAACACACAGACATGCTCTCTTCACCTCACTAAGTCCCCATTGCCAGTTTTCAGACTTATTACAGCATTTTGGGTGTCTGCTCACATTAACATTCTGATTTAAAACCTCAGTCAAATTCTTCTACTTAAATGTATGAACTTCATAAAAATTCCCACTTACTGAAGAAATCAGATAAAGTAGTTCTTAGCAATGCATCTCACAAATAAACTGAAAAGATTTCCCGACACTTAAATTTCTGGTGTTAAAACCATCATATGAGGACCTTCTTTTACAGATTCATAGTATTATTTTTAAAGTGGCTTTACTACTTGACATACTTATCTAAAATGTTGATTGTTTTAAAGTGGGAAAGGAGCTAGTACAACAATGCAAATATGTCAAATTGTTTGATTCATATTTCAGCATAATTAGAAGAGTGAATTATTCCCTTTTATATGTATAGGCCCCAAGTGATCATATTCCTTTTTCATCATTTGCAAAGGCAGAATATCAGACAAATCCATTGAGAAAGACCGAGAATTTTAACTATAAAATGAATTCCATTCACCAGACACTGATAAATACAGTGATCCCACACACTGATATATAGAAAAATCTATAATGAAAACAGCAAAACTTTCAAAATAAATCTGTGATTTTGCTTCAATATATGTATTCAGCTGTAGTTTATTTTAATGTTCCTTTTAGATGCAGCTATTAAAAATTCTGTTTTCAATGGCATGGCAAAGCACAAGTCAAGGATTAAGACAAGCAGCTACTGCGGAGAAGATACAAGTGGAAGAGAAGAGAGTCTGATCTACTTAAACTTTAGCTCAAGTTTTCATAATGCTTCAATTAGGACAAGATATGGCACCCTGTGAGACACAAGCTACTGAGAGTCACTCTGGAAACAGAAAATTAGATCAAAATTATCATTTTAAAAGAGTAACATCTTTATTCCCAAGACAAATATTCTCATTACACAAAACTGGTTTTCTGGCTTCAGAAATAAACATCAGAGAAGACACATAAACTACTTTTCAATTATGAGAACAGGATAAGTAATTTTATTTCCTGCACCATGTTTCTTATACAATATGTAAAACATTTATCAAACTTTGTTGCAACATTTTTAGATAAACTCATCAATTCTCAGTAACACTTGTTTTAGACAACTGAAGAAAAATAGGTATTGTCTAATGGAATAAATAGTTTCAACCTTGTTTTTAAATGCTGGATTTACTAAACAACTTGGATTAGCAGTGAGAATGCAACTTGTAAAAGTAACTGATCCATATTAAACACCAAAGCAGCTATGTAACAGCTATCTGGTGATCTAAAACACAGCGGTAGCTTCAGCATAGTTCTTTATAGCTCTATCTCACATTTTAAGTTCACTTGAGATTCACATATTGTGTTTTCACATCCAGCTTCTCCAAGAGCCTTGACCGGCTGGTGTGCCCAAATTATGTCTGCCCACAACAGCATTGCTGTGTTCATCACAAAGCTCCCAATTCCCAGCACTGCTCATTCCTGATTAAAGAGTGTCTCTATGAAATGCACAGTGTGGAAGCAACTACCAAAATCGCTGTGTGTCATTTTCTCAACACTGTTAGCACAATCCAACTTACAAGCTGCTATATAGCAAGCATTTCTGGAAAACAAAAAAATAAACATTAAAATCTCTAATTAACATTAAAGAGAGACAATGCTCTAGGAGTATTTGAGTGGAATTTGATTAGATGTCTAGGGACCAGCATCATGTACTTGGACACCAACATATGCTGACACACAGCATTACTAATATACAAAAGGGGTCACCCCAAGCAATAGACTACCTTAAAAAAAGTAAAATGCTTTTTGAGATACTATTATCAGTGAAGATGATTTTTTTCTTTTGAGCCAGAACTCATAATAGTATCATGAAGCTCCTGGTTGTATCCAGGTTTCCCTGACACTTCACAACATTCACCTGGGAATAGATTCTGGCAAAAGAGATCTGTCATACTGTGCCTTCTGACACCAGGAATGGGCACTTGAAAGAAAGCTTAAGCCTCTGATCTCCTCAGGCCTCCTTCTTTCATAAAAATGCTGAATTGTGACCACTGCACTAAAAAGAAAAATCATTTAATGACCCATACAGCCTCTTTCTAACCAAATCACCATGTGTTTGTTTTGTAACTCAGAGTTACCTGGCAGCAGTCAAGCAGCATGCTGATACCTGTCTATTAGTGAAACTTGATAGCAATGCTTCCCTTTTAATCATTTGCCCTCCAACTCCATCAGTCTGCTGCTCTTCATTATTCTGCAGAATGGTTGTAAAGCTATTGGCCATCCTTTACACACCAAAGCCTAGCACGGCCTATAATCTTATGATTGACACTTACACATGGCAGGTTGAAATAAGAACCTTGAAATTCCTCAGGCATCTTAACTCTTACTTCACAGGTGAGTGAACTACTGAGCTATTACATAAGCATGAGAACTGAAACCTTAAAATAAAGCTACTTGTTCACGGCAACTAAGGAAATAATCTGTATTCTTAGATTCACAACTTTAAAGCAATCCCAGGCTCATTCTGGAGTCAAACTCAGACCTGCAGATGGCATCAAAGCCTACAGAAAAGTAGCATTTCAAGCATGCCCATTCCTTAAGCATTTTTTACTCCCTGGAAAGCCTCCTCACCCTATCATCATAACCTTCCTGTTGTTGGGCATGAAAGCTCTTCTCAAACACACCTCTACTGATTCACGGTACACTCAGATTCAGGAGCTAACTCCCATTTCACAGCTCCTTGCTGAGCCAGGTATAGAAGTGCCACACATTAGATCACCCTGTTTGGATCCAGGCTCACAGAACCTGTCAGGCTTGTGAATACCATCAGATGCAGCAAGTGACCCACAGAGGTGGCCTTGAAAATCTGAGGGCTGCCACACCAATTTAGGTCAAACACATACCTAGGCCAGTATTATACCACTGGGTGCCAGAAACATATGCTTAGGGATGAGTATACAGGTGGATCACTCCGTATTAGGACAAATTTACTTGACAGGGCTTCAGCAAACAGGGGCTTGGAAAATTACACTGCACTGACAGTAGCATTCTTAAAAACTACTGATGGTTCTAGTTACCAGTCTTACCCTTCTGAAACCCACCTGTAACTTGGACTCTACAACATATTGCAAAGCCACATTCTGTACTTTGTACTGTACATAAAGAAGTTGGGTTGGGTTTTTTTCCATTGAAGTCGTTCTTTGCATACCATTGCTTTGCAATGAGTATGTTATTTCTTCTTCCTTTTCTATACCTGTAATGATTTTTCAGGCATATCAAAATGCTCCTTAATCACCTTTACCTATCTGAAAAGTACTAGTCATGAATAAGGCTGCTCAATATCCTCAATCACCTTTACTACCTCCTTCTTTGAGCAGTTTTTAGTTGTACATGATGTTTTTTGAAACAGTAAGATGAGAACTACATAACAAGCATAAATGTAAACCACAATTTACACAGAAGCACAATTTATTTTAAAACATTAGTTTTCCAATATTAAAATAGCTATAAAAAAGTTGGCTTTGTTTATTACAGTTTTAGTCAAGTACCTTACTTAACTGAAGTCTCAGCTGCACTTAACTGGCATTCTTTTAATTACTTTTTACTTGGATTTTAATGATTTTGTACAAACATCTACATCCCCACCTGTGATGAAGGAGTAACATCACATACAAGTGAGCAACAACAGGAAGGTAGCAGATAAACACAATTATTACACAGAGAAATTACTGGGGTGAAACGTGAGACTAGAAAAAGCAGAGCAATGTGAAGGGAAAAATTCATCCCAAGAGAGCTTTCTTTAGGAACTGGAATACAAAACCAATACAATTTTAATACAGTTTGAAAAGTAGTAAACAACTGATTTTAGCACTAGAATTTCAGGTACATGTAACTGTAGCTAGACAGCTCTGACCTTTATCACTGCAGCAAGAATGGTAGAGATATACATTTTTTTCCTCAGGGGTAGGAAAATATAATTGACCTCTAACTATGGAATACTCCCTTCCATTTTAGAAAACTGCAAACTAAGCATTGATAATAGCTCAAGACAACTGAAGCCCTTGATTCTTTTAATCTCCTATATTCAAATTAATCAACTTTTAATTGCCTAGCTTCTGTTGAGGAAAAACAGTGAGGCACCAATACTGTCAAGAAGCATTATTTCACCAGTGTCTATTCACTGGTTTGCCTTTAACCAAGGAGCTCAAGATAAGATTCCTTTAGCATTAACACTCAAAGAGACTTCCTTAGCAGAATATTACTAGAAAAGGACATAGATATAAAAGTCAAAAGTCTGCCAGTTGCTTTGCTGGACAAAACCAGAAAATGTGTTATTTAGACATACACACTATTTTAATCATAGGATTAAAAAATAGCCTAAAATAAAAACAGTAGACATGAAATTAAAAAAAAGTTAGTGCCTTTACAGAGGTTCACTTTGAAATTTAGACCACCTTTTTCAGCCAAAAAGCTTGTTCAGAATATCTTCTTTTAAATACAAAAACTTCTATGGTTATCTTAGGCTCAGATGCAATTGTGTTCTGTAATGTGTGCTTTATTATATTAGGCATATTTTTCCAGCCACTTCTCTACATACCTTCTGCACATTATCAGAGATCCATCCAAACACAATCGTTTCCAAAAACAGACTTCATCCTAAAAGGTGTATTACTAGGGTAGACAGTGGACACATGAAGACTGCTATCAAAGCTCTGCCAACTTCAAATAGGACCATCCCTCTTACCATATGCTGTAACTGTTAACAGATTAAAAGTGAAAAATGAGAAAACAAGGATAAGGGTTGTAGAGGAAAGGGGGGGAAAAATGTCATGCTAGGAAAACCAGGAGGCAAGGGTTATCATTTCAAATATATGAAGGATGAGACAAACAGTACTTCAAAGATACAAATACCGGGAACTGTAATGACAGGTAGAGAGACAGTTTTTTGTTTCTTTGAATATTAATAAAATATTTATAATTTTCCTTTTAAGCAGCCTAGTAAAATAGTGCCCATTCCCAATGTCCCCACAGGCAAGTTGAACAGAATTAGTTATTGATTATTAAAATATAGGCAAGATTGCAAAGATAATCACAACAAAAGCAATTACTACCAAATGGGAAGGGATCAATTTTGAATACAAGTGCTATATAGTTACATTTTCATTTTTATCAGTCCTACCCCTTTCTTCGGTAGAGAACTGAGGTCACCTCATTCGCTTTCATTAGATATTGGCATAACTTTGGGTTCTATACTTCTGAATCCTTCCTAATCCTCCTATTTAAAAGCTTTTAAAAATTTAACATTAGCTTCTCTGACATTCTTCACTAAATCATTCCAAGGAAAAAAAATAACCAACCACCAACTTCACAGACGTTACACTTGCGGGGCAGATACAAGACCACTGCAGACTCTGAGAGTTCATGGTCACTCTCATATAGAAAGGCCAAGAGCTACATCCCTAGCCTTTGGTCAGCACCCAGAAGGCATTCAGTCAGTACTCATGGGAACAGGAACTACCTAATAGATGCTGCTTGTAAGGAAAACAACTTACTGAAAGAGGCTGAAAAACACACTGGTAGAGAAACACTGACAAACAAAAGCAGCAAATGACTTTTACACGTTCAAGATTCCATAATGATGTAATATATCCTAGACCTTGACAGCTGTACAATACTTGTGGGTTTAAGAAGTTAGACATCTGGAATTGCACAGTGCAGAAATCTGGCACTTTCCATGTTAGCCAACATGGATGTACTGCACCACTGCACAGTAGTATCACATGGTCTATATCACCTGTTCTAAAGTATTGCTTAAAAAACAAAACCAAAATTAATCTTGGTATCTGGATTTATACATTTGTATCAAAACATGCAGCACACATAATCCTCTCTCCATAAATACACACACCATCATGTGGTATTTTTTTACTTACAAAATGCTTTCTTTTAACTTTGGATAAAAATGTAGTTGACATGCTAAAGAGGACAACTCTAACTGGGTATTCACTTGGTTTTGTCATATTCCTTTAGAAATAAAGTCACGCACAAAAATATATTCAAAGTAAAAGTTAACATAAAGAGCCTACCATTCTGCTCAATGCAAAAGGTAGCTGTACCTGAGGCCATCTGTTAGCACTAAGTGAAGGACTTTAAACAGGCTTGGCTGCCTTGCCTGCAAGCAAGTTTATCTCTGAACAGACTCAAGCATCTGTCAAAATCACTATTTCACAGACCTGTCTCAATGCAGACCTCCATTTTAAGGAGAAATAAATCGCAGAGGACCCAAATTAACAATTCTGATTAGTCTTTTGTCCAGCTAAAAAAATACATTAGTAGTTTTTTGCACACACTGCATGTAAATCCATCTATTACAACCAAAATCAAGTGCTAACTTATCTTAATACAGTGAGAAACTCTGTTTCAGTAGCCTGGATGCTTGATTTCAAAGTAAGGCCGTATCAAGTAAATTTTATTATTACATGTAATATAGATATAGTCTTGATTCAAGACACAGCGCTTTCTGTTCAGAACATGAGACACTTAGCTTCTATTTTCTCTTTTATTTCCCACTCTATTGCAAAAAAAATACAGATTCACCTCCACTAGTTCTCCTCATTGACTTAGGGGGCCAACACAGAGCAGCTACAGGACCAATCTCACAGCCTTCTTTGGCAAATAAGGTCATAACAGACAAAAAGCTATTCAGACTACTGCATTTTTTTTCTTCTTCTGTCATCATCTTAGTACTCTTCAAACAAAAGCCTGCAAGTAAGCTACAATACAATATAACTCTCCTAGCCAATTTTACAAGAGGAGTCCTGCAGCTCCCTTTGAAGCACATTGTTAACAACAACAATGGAAGTTACTCCATAAAGCTATGACCTGGCAGAGAAAAGTTTTCCTAAGAACCACAGTTAAGAAAAAAAAAATTTTTTAAATTTTTTGATTCAAAACTAAGTCACAGTTTTCCTGTAGTGAACAAGTTTAGTACAGGTAATTTATGGTATGGAATCTACACCCCTCAAATCAACATTTTCGTTTGCAGATATTGTGCATTTGATGTGCATCACAGACACCATATGCCTCTAAAACACTAGTATATGCTGTAGCAGTTGAATTTAAAGTAAGGCTAGGAACAGGACAAAAGAGATACTGAAAATGTCTGATACTGGCTTTACTTTGGGGGGCTCAACTATTTGCAAGGAGACTTAAAAACTTGAAAGGAGTTTTGCTTTCAAACAGAAGCTTAAAACAGAGTAGGAGGTCTCCAGAGCATAAAAGTGGTTTGAAAACGTACATAGCAGAAGAGAAAAGATGGTTCTTGTCAGCTACAGCAAAACCACTTGTTTCATGAGGCAACTGATTGGATTGGAGCACTGCATCTGGAAATGCCGACTCAGTAAGGCAAATGGCCAGCTCCTGACTGTGCACCCCAACTTAACAGTAGCCAGTTTCTTCAGCAAACACAAAGACTACCAGTTCTGTATTTATTAAGTCTCTGTGAAAGCAAACTTATTCAGCAAAACATCCCACTCAGCCCTACTAAGAAGCGTTTTAAATGCTCTATCACCTAGGAATAGAAGTTTATTAACAACCTTGTGGTTAAGACTTAACTGAAAGCTTCAAAAATAACTCTGAACCTACAAAATTTAACCTATTTCCGTTTTCAAACTGGCAAAAAACAAATCCATGTAACACTACAAACTGAATTTCCAAAAGGTTTTTGTAAATAAGGGAATAAATTACTGCATATCTTGCAGATAACATTTGTTTTCCATTGCAGTAACTCCAAATTCAAACAACTGAAAGCGTAACACAGCTTTTACACAATGCTGGAGGAAACAGCACTAGTGGAACAGGATGTGAACAAAAGTTAGCTGTCGAAGTCTGATCACCACTACACCAGCACCTCATCTGTGTTATTTTTACCCATCCTAAAGGGGACAAAAAGCACCCATTCATTGTAACCAGAAAAAAAAAAGCATACTGAACAATTCATGGTAAGAGATTTTTTTTTTTTCCCAATATTAGTCACAAAGAAAAAGACCTTGCCCCTTGAATCATTTGCCATAGCACATAACAACATCTCTCCACACCACATATATGTATATCCATCCATCCACCATACACTGCTTCCCAGTTCTAAGACTAGCCAGGACAGGGACATGAGTGACATCAGGACGTATTCCCCTGTCAGAACAAAGCAGTTAGACTGGATCCCCAAGTAACAAAAACAAACACAAGCATCTATTGGCAACTTAATGAGTCATCAATAATGTCCCACTGAACAAAACACAGTGAAAGTTAGTGACAGAAGCATGTAATCCTTCAAGGACAAAAAATGAAATAGTCCAAAGCCACATTGTCCTAGGAAAGAGTGAACACTATGGAGATGGAAGAATGTTCCTATGTGGTTCAGTGAAAACAAGTATCATGAGAATGAGAAAATATCAACTGGACAGTGACTAGCAGAAGGCTAGTCACTAGCAGTTACTAGCAGGGCTAGCAGAAGACAAGAAGGGGAAAATGGAGAACTGTGCTTATCTGTAGGACTGACAGAGACTTAAACGAAAGCGATACTGGTATCAGCATCGTTGGGGATTAGACACATCTGGGAAAGGGAAATAGTCTGATGGTACCGAGGAGGATGAGAAAAGACGCCTATAGATGGGACAATGATGCAGAAAGAAACCTCGGAACAGAAAGCGCTTGGAAAGGAGACCACAGAGATGAAAGAACTGGAGACTGAATCAAGAGGAACACGTGGGCTAGGCAGATTCCCGACAAACCGGGGGTTCTCAGGGCCGATGGCCGGAGTGCCTGGCGCGGGTTCCCACGGGGCACCGAACGGCCCTGTCTGAAGGATGCTGAGCCCGGCGCCCGGGCTGGGGACGGTCCCCGAGCGGCCGTGGCGACATCCCCGGTGGGACGGCCCGGCCGGGGCGGGTGCTGTGCCCTGCCGGGGGAGCCGCCGTGTGTCCCGCGGGCGGCGGGACCGGGCAGCGGGGACGGCCCGCGGGGGCTTTAGGGGCGCCGGGAGCGACGCGCGAAGGACGCACAAACAACGGAGGGGTCGCGGGGGGAGGCTCCGTCCCGGCGGGTCGGGGGTCCCCGTACTCACTTTCTGTGGGGCGCTGGGTGCTTGTCCCTCCTGCCGGCCGCCGCGGACTGCTTGGGCCGCCGCCTGCGGGCCTGCAGGGCCAGCACTGCCGGGAGAAGAGAACAGCCGGGAGCCGGCGTGAGCGGCGGCGGCCGCGCAGCCCCCCCTGCTCCCGCCCGCCCGGCACAGCGTGGTACCTTTGCGCGAGTTCATCGCCCCGTGCCGCGCTCTGCTCGGCGGGCGGGCGCGCGGCGCG
>VZTR01025578.1:26262-39237 GCA_013400775.1 Chaetops frenatus
TAATAAACTATTTTTATCTTTGAAGTTTAGGCCTGTTTTGCATTTCTCTTAATCCTTATTCTCATAAAACCACTACACAACACTCTCGCCTGGTGTGAGCAGGCGAGCAGGTGAATGTGAAACCGCTACATTAAATGGTGTTTCTGCCCGGTTTCGAACAAACCCATGACAACAGGTTATATGGTGGTGATGCTGTAATTCTATCCATTTCACACAGTGGCTCTGTTACCAATTCTGTTTCAGTGTATCTGTCCTTTAGTAATCATACCTTAGATTTTAACTTTCATGTTTTTCAAATCCTGTAGTGCTTGGTGTGTAATTCTGAAGTGTATTGTAGCCTGTTAGCTGCTGTTCTCTCATGCTAAGATAGACATAACAAAGTCTCTCTAGGCCTTCTCTTCAAGGAAACCCAGACTGTCCTAGGCCCAGAATGTGTAAACCAACATCCTGGAAAGGGGGGCAATCTGGGGAGAATTACATCATTANTGGCGAATTTGTGCTGATATGCAAATGGACCAAAACCTAAAACTGTGTGAGGAACTTGTGACTCATTGTCCATTTTGGGAGGTCAGTCTTGGGGTGCAGGGTGTGATCAACCTCTGGCTCCCCAGAGCGGGCCTTGAAGGCCTTCAAATAAATATCCACTTTTATCCCCTTACTCCTGCCTAGTCTCTGTTTCTAGGTAGCCACTTCAGGCATCAGTAATGTCATAATCTCTGTCCATTTGGTTGTTTTTGAGACCTGCTCCACATCTCGGTTACCACTTCACTACCTCTGCTGAAGGAATTTCTTACAGTACACCCCTAAAATCTGAGACAAATTGTTCAGCCTCAAAAGCTATCCAATGTGAATGAACATGCAAATTCATTCGTTATTTTCTTTCTCTGGTATTGAATGACTCCCTGCTTGAATGTGTCATTTTCATGCTTACAGGAAGTGTTTACCTGTAAGAGTTTGCCACTCTGAATTATCCTTTTTTTCCTGTGCTGACCCTAGAGGACCACTAGCAGGTTGTGCAAGTCTCCAGCTAGCTCACAGCATGCTCAGCCACAGCTGACCCAGAAGTCTCTTTTTGCATTGCTTAAATGAAATAGCTGTACAGAAATGGAGAAAGTCATGTCAAAACAGGCACTTAAACTGCTGTATGGTCCCTCATGGAAAATGAGTGAGCAGACAGACAAACAGAAGTTGTCTTGAAGTGTGCAAGACAACAGAATAGTATTACAGTGCACATGCTGCATAGATATTCACTCTGCTAAATAGGTAGGATGGATACTAAATGACTTTAATATGTTCACTTAGCTAGGCAGATAAGACTAGACCCAGGGGGCTTCAAGAACATTTCCTAATATGACTTTTTCAGGAAGAGATTGCAAGGTATAAAAGTATAAGCCATGCTTCCTCTCCTGCCCTATTTTTGGGCATCAGTGGCCTTGTGTAACTCTTAACTTTTCCACTCCCTGAGAAGAAATGCTTAGAGTTTCATCATAGTAATTTTAGTTTGTTGTTGTCAGGATCAAACATGCCTTCCTGAATTTGTTTAAATGCCCACTGCAGACAAAGATCCTGGCGTTACTTGCATAAGCAGGTCTATGTTAGCTCTAAATGAGCTAGTCTGGGTATTATAGCAGCAGCCTGTTATTGGGGACCTGCAGTTACTCTGTGCTAAATTAGTGAATTAATGAACTAGTAACCTAGAAAATTAGCCAGCTACACTGCTGGATAAATGCAAGTCAACTAGTTACAATGAGCTTAAATTTGTTAGGACAATCTGTAGTTACTCAGCATCTACAGAGCTGAAAGCTGTATCTGTGATCTTGGACCTTAAATTACATTCTGCCATGTACAATACATTACAGTTTCATTGGCCAGTAGATCACTGAGCCAATCTGAAATTCAGGACCCGGAATCCCCAGCTATTTCTCAGCCTTACACTGTATTGAAATCCAGCCAGGCTTGACCTTCTCCACCACCTGGTTTCATGGGTGGAATAAGAATTGGGCATGAGGTCAGAGAGCAGCAATGCTGTGCTCTGGTCGCTGATCTGGAGGAGCTAAGAACCTAGGGTTTGGTTATACTGAGCAGCACAACACTTTGGAGTTTAGACTGGACTTCAGAAAGTTTAGACTGATTTAGATTAATAATGTGTTCGTTAAATACTGTGTGTATAAAAACCTTTTTTTTTCTAAATTTAATCACTGCTTAATCATGCTTCCATAGCATACAGTAAAAGAGCCTAAACACTTTAGATTCTTTCCCCATTTTCCTTAGAATAGTGTACCATTAATTTCCTGTTTCTTAAGGATTACTTTGTGGGGGTTTCTAGGCTTGACTTCTGGATAATCATCCCTCTTTGTATATAGCAACATTTCACACCATATATTTAAGCACTTAGACTTTAAACATCTCTATTTTTACTACACTCACCTTTTAATGACGGTTTAATTTAATCAATGAGGTCACGGTACCCTAACTCCCAACTTCTGTTTGCAATGTCCAAAAACTTTACAAAAAAGCTATCTGAAAAGTATCATGTTTGTTGTCATGCTGCATTTATGTTTGTTTCCTAAGCAATACAACAAAGACATCTATTAATTAAGAACAGACATTCAGTTAACCACAGACACAGTTTTTTAATCACGTAGCATTTAATTAAATTGGAAAATCATCCTTTTGTAGGGCCCAAAGTGTGGAACCTAAACAGAGATACATGTCAAATTGCTCTTCTTTGAATAAGTACTACAGTTTGCAAGACAGTAATTTTAAAATGTCAGGAAATATTAGCACAAAAACATTTGAAAAACCAGAAATTTTAAGTTATGTTTTTAGAGTTTTCATACTAAATAACTTATTAATCTCATAACTCATTTAACCTCCTTCCTAATTTCTTTTTCTGAAGTAGAAAATTATTTGTTTCTACTAAGTGCAAGCGATCCCATACTCTAAGTTAATTAAAATATCTACATGAAACATCCATAAAGCTACCTTAATTGTTTCTTTGCTCCTGTTTTAATTTTTACTGGGATTTCTATTAATATTTTCTTTGCATATTTTTCCAAGAAAACAAGATTTGTATAAAGGGTTGATCTTCCTCTGATATATTCTAAATTAATTGCCTGGTTTCAAATGAAGCTGGTAGTGGGTTAGTCTGCCAGTTATTAAGTCTCCAAGTTGCTGTGAGGACACTAGGGATAGCCACTACTAATGTGTCTCTTGACAGGAAATGAAGGAAAACTGAGAAGCCTTCTACTCTATTTGGCAGAATTTGAATGTGTCAACCCATTCCTCTACTGTGGTCCAGGCAACAAGCTGGCAAAAGGCAGCAGAGGTGTACAAATGATGTACAAATGACTAGAATTACAAGGTGGGGAGAAGGTATCTGAGATATAGAAGGGAGCTGAGGGTATTGGAAGGAAGTACAGGAAGCAAAGAGAAAGACTGGAAGAATATTTTGATGGCATCATGGTGGGAAGTTCTAAAAAATACAGAATACAAACTTATCAAATGTGCTGGTTTGAAAGCAAAACCAGTGANTTTACTACTTATGAAACACAGTAGTGGTTTCATAGTTCAGCATCGTCTTGTTTTTAATGGAACCTATCTGCAGATAAATTATTTTCAGGCAATGAACATATTGTGATGTATATGTAAAAAAGATTTTTAAAGGACCATTGAATCTTACGCCTTTGTTTTGATTGAGAGATGTGGATGTCCCGGAAAGGCGCCTCCTAGGCTTTGGCTTCTCCCATGGAAGTCCAAGGACCAGCTGGCAGCTACCCCAGTTCCCCTCCCGCTGTTTGCCTTGCATGCCCATGTTCTGTATCCCGCAACCCCGCTGGTAGTTGGCCCGTAGGACGTCTCGCCCCCTAGTTTACCATACAACGTTAGTTGCCAGTAAATTTTCAGTTCTCTTTTTCCCCATGGGTTCCCCTCCCTGTCTGTTCTCCCCAGCCTGCTGCCCCATTGGTATGTACTTCTTCTCCCACCTGCCCTTCCCGTTGATTGCTCCCTGCTGCTTGACTCCTCCCCCATTTGCACCCATACTTAAACCTGGACCCTCCACTTCTCTTTGTCTTCGTCCCTTGCAACCTTCCAGCGTGCGTGGGTGGGCGTTGAGGTCGACCTCCACCACCAATAAACGCCGCTGGGAACCCATAGAGAGCCCCCTCCTGCCTCCGTAGCCTGATTCCCAGCGGCTGCGCCTGCGAGAGCAGTGAGCCTTCCCCGCCTCGCCGGGGCACCTTCCCCTGTGGGGATGCTTCAGGAAGGTTGCGGTGCTGAGCAGTCCGCGCCGCAACAGACAGATGCAAGAAAAATTGAAAATTTATGATTTTAAGATAATACTTTTTAATTTGCATCAAGTTCAAGATCTTCTTATTTACTCTCTCGTGGACCAGCTGAACTGCATTCTTCCCAGTGTCTAAATCTGTTCATATTTTTATCAGTGTGTACAAATATATCTGAAGTCAAATAAATAAAGAGCTTTTGTGGGTATTTTTTGTTCAGAAACTACATCTTTCTCTATGTCAGTTATGAGGACCATCTAGACTTAAAGCAGAAAATCAGAGTTTACCATCTTGTTTTTTAAAGCAAATCATGGATTTGTTAGCCTGAGCTGCAGCTTTGCTTAAGGCACATTGTTTCAGCTGCAGCCATGCAGTGACTCAAGCTGCCTGCTTGTTGAGTGTGTGTTTATATGGCAAATCTTGCTGAGAAAAACTGAGCATGCCTTTATCGATATGCTGTTATTGAGCATGAGGGGATTCAAGCTACTTGTCCTTATGATTTTTGCAGGTTTTTTTAAAGTTATGAAAAATCCTGAACCTAAATTCTTTTAACTTGGGTACAGCACTCTGAGATTGTTACCTTGAGCTACCTGGAGCTGATCTAAGTATCTGGAGCTAAACCCTTCTGAAAATCTGTCTGCAGCGTGTTGTAGGGCATTTTTTTTCAGTATCAGATCAATGACAAATACTATGTGTTGCTAAAGGATGCAGATGCTGTTCACATGGTATGTAAATGCATTTTGTAAAAATACACACTTAGGAAGGTTTTTTTAAGGGATCTCTTTCTGAATGTATCTAAGGGAGTATGTGATTGAACAGCTCTGTAGAGGGATGCTTCAAAATGTGTTAAGAAGCTTTGGTGGTCTATTAGACTGTATGGTTGTCAGCAAGAGAGAATGCACTGGAAATGCAATGTATTTGTACATGATTATTCACGTTGCAATTGCCACTCTATTCTCAACTGTATGTCTGTAATGGGAAAAGTAACACCAAGAATGGAATTATTATTCATAAACCTGCAGTGACTAACAGTGGCATGAAAACTGAATGGACCTATGAAAGAACACTCTGTCTACAGAGGAGAGCTTTATCCATAGAAAAATCTCTGTACAGAAACTGCCCACACAGGGCTGCTGTGTGGTGTTACAGTGCAGCAGTGAGCACAGTGTTTCTGTGGAGGCTGTTTACCTAGCTCGGCTATCATGATTTTCAAATGGGACTTTCACACTGCACTGGAAAGAGTTTTTCACACTTTCTCAGTTTGTCAAAGGCAGTTCCAGACCCCATTGTGAGGAGGTCTGTAGAGCCAAATAGCTGCTGATTAATGCCTTCTGTTCTGTGCCTGGAGAATTTTATGGATTACAGTGAATAAAAGGCTAATTTGTCTCCTAAAGCATATATTGATATAAATGTGATCACTTTTCTGCACTACCTAACTTGGGTTAATGGAGTGTTGCTTCAATGTATTGTATTTCTGGCATGTTCTGACTGTATCCATAATGTCTTTGTGTGGCCTGAACTTCCTATTCATTACAAATCGGTGAACAGCAGTAAGCAGTTCAACAAACAGATATTTCTTAAGCTGTCAAACTCAAAACCTGAATAACCTAAAGAGAAGTGCAATCAGACGTGCCAATTGTAAACAATAAACACTATTCTAAAATGTGGGATGGCTTACAAATAAAATAAAACTGAAAAGTTAGGTTGACCTGCAACTCAGCTGTAGTTTATGAAAACATTAATACACAAAAGAATGAAGGCAGCACCAGTGCCTGGTAACAACTCCCTACTTTTCTGCTTTTTTCTCTTTTCTCTTTCTGTTGCTTTCATGCACAGTGCAACACACTACAAGCATACAAAAGGAAAGGGCTGCAGGGTTCCCTGAATTGTTCCAGTCAACTCACTTCATGTTTGACTGCTCCCATGCATAGAGATTAGAGAGAGGCTGGAATACACTTTAAAGTCTATGAAGAAGCTGAAGCAGCAGCAGAGCAGGAAGTAGGTGTTCATTGCTCCATGCAGAAGCCTGAAAATGTACAGATACTCTCCCTGTGAGTTTGGCCCTTCCTTTTACCTTCTATCTGTAAGAAATTAGTCCGAAATTTTTGGGTCTGCACACACTTATACCTGAATTTGAAAAGATAATGTCAGTTTCTTAGTTAACTTTCCCTCCAGAATCTCCATTCCTCCAAACCAATTCTGTTCCAGAATTACTTTGGATATAATGTTATGTGCTGCACATTTACATTTGATTTTCTGTAGCAGCATTTACTGAGGCTAGGCAGGAAAATGCCCAGAGTTTCCAACCTGGAGCACCCAACTGCAATGATAATCTGGTCATTTTTTTTGTGTGTATGTGGTATAAACAGATCCACCCCTGCTTCTATTTCTAGAGAATAAAGCCATTAATACCAACTGTATCATTGTAGAATTTTTACCTGGACCCACGGCCACATGCAGCAGGCAAATACTGGTCAACAACAGAAAAAATCACAATCTATTAAGATGCTAATTTAGATATTATTTTAAAGAAAGGTTTTATTCTTGGAAAAAGCAGTATGACTGGCAGTGAACCAGTTATCAGGGAACAGAAAATAAGGAGCTGAGTTTATTAGTCAAGGCTGTCTGTATTTCATAGCAATTCATCAAAAACACGCATGTGTTGGAAGCCCTAGAAAGATGAAAAGGTACCTTTTCAGTCCTGGAAGAGGAGACTGTCCTTTCAAGAATAAAATGGTGCTTTTCAAAAGAGCAGTGACTGTGAAACTTGTCCCTCAATGGAAGGCTCCTTTCAGAGCAAATCTCACTCTACCACTTTAGGTAGCTATTCTCTAACATTCCCGATTGACTAAAATTATTGTTGCACAAAATACCTGTAAATACTACTTCTTTAGTATGAGTAAAAAACAGGGGAAAACCCAGATAAATTGCTTAAGCAACCACTTTCTGAATGGTGTCTGTTGAAGCAGGATCCTCCCTTGTTGTGGTGTGTTTTCTAGTTATAATGGTTTCTCCCATGTTCCCCCATCCTTATTGTATGGTTTTCCCCAAACTGTCAATCCCCTAACCCCGCCTGCAGTGTGGGGTTCACCCTTTTCTCCCTCTAATGTCAATCCATAAACCACTCCCTAAGATCACATGTCAATCCCTCCTCTGCTGTACCCTGATTGGTTTATTTGTTGAACCCTCCCCTGAGAACCAGACCTTTTATAAACCCACGTTCCGAGATAAGATCGTCCTGCCTGCGTCACCCCCTCCATCAATAAAGACTGTTGGAACTGTGAGCTGGCAGACCCTTGCTTATTCTTCGCCCTCTTCGCCTGGATTAACAACAAAGCTCCTAAGCGAGGCCTGCTAAGGCCGGAGTCAGCGCTCAAAGGGTACGAAATCCTCGTCACCCCCAAAGCTGCTCCTCCTGGACCAAGGCTCGTGAGCCATACCAGGCAGAGAACAGTTTTACTCCCTCACCACAAATTAAGAAGAGGAAGGAAGAAAACTCTGGACTTCAGTACTGAGGGCTTGCTTGTCTGACTTATCCCAGCTCCAACTGTGACTGGCCAACGGGACTTCAGCCAAAAACACTTCACCTCTCATTCTCTTTCCCCTGTTTTTTCTATTCCACTTCAACACACAGTTTCCACAGAAACTGAGTAGCACAAATAGCACAGGTTGTGGATGCCTTTCTGGAGAAGCAAATGTAACAAAACAGTGTGCATATAATGTCTCATTTTGGTGAAAAGCTTTATTAGACTCAGAGGTGATCTGGATACTAAAAATTATATTTAGAATTCTTTCTCTTCTTTTTAGACCTTGTGTAGTAACTCCATGGATTGTCTTACAAACTGGCAGCAGAAATACAAATCTAATATTCTGTTTTATCACTTGGTTTAGGGCATTTCAGATTTCTTTTCCCCCTATTATTCATCAGCTACATTGGCAAGTGTCTAATAGAAGAAAGAGAATCAGGAAAACCACTGCACCAGCCCACTATCCAGCTTCCACTGTGCCCCATAGCCAAGCTTAGTGTTATCCCTAATACTGCACTCATTTCATAGCTACAGGGTAATTCTGTACACTGAAAAATACAATGAAGGTGGTTGCTCTCAGAACATACTCCATGCTCCCAGCTGACCACCTAGCAGGTACCTGAGAAGATTCAGGATTCTGCTCCTCATCCTTGCCTGCATAAAACAGCTTATTTGTGTACGCCTAGAATGGATGCACTGGCCCAGTGAATGCTCGGATAAAACAGTCTGCTGTGAAATGACACACTTAATATTACCTATTTCCTATTTGAAATAATAAATGTTTTCTGTACTGCTTCTACAGAATAGCCTGAAGTCAGCTGTGATTTTTTGTTGAGCAGCCAGGAGGACCCAGGGATTACTTTTGCTAATCAGTTTGAACAACTCCATAAGTGCATGATGAATGCCAGAGGTCTCCTTCATATATCCCAGTACCTTCAGACAGCAGGAAAGTGATGGGTGATAGAAAGATAAAGAATTACTCATGTTCTGCATTTTATTGTCCACATGCAGAATTAGGCACATAAAGAAGGAGTACTACATTGTGGCTATAATCTGGAATTTAACCAAACTCAGGTACCAAGATTTTCTGTATGGATGATGAGGAATGAGATTTTAAAGTCATTCACAACTCTGTATAAAAAATACCCTGGGTATTCCCATAACCCATTTCAGTTTCACATCTGTGAATCTTTGATATGAATGCTGTGACTCCTAAACACTTTTTAGTGGCCAGATCCAGTTGCACTGAGAAAAGCAAGCATTTTACCAGGAGCTTAATAGGGTACAAAATTTCACAGCAATAACAGTGATCAAAGGCAGCTAAAATAATTAATGGAAAACCCAGTGTGACAACAGGCACAGCAAGGCAGGCAGGCATGTAAAGAGCACACTCTGCTACCCTGCAGGCCAGCACTCAAGCAGCATGAGCTGAGAGGAGAGCTCATTTTCTCTCTCCACCTTTGTAGCCTTCTCTTTTCCTGTGTGAGGCAGCAGCTTTGCTGCAAGAGAGGGTCCCAGCCAGCATCACTCCCCACCCTCGCTTTTCTGTGGCTCTCACCAGCCCTGTGGGCAGCTCACACTTCAGCCTCTGTCCTGTCCCAGCTGTTCTCCTCCTCCTCTGCACAAATACACAGGAAGATCTTTCACCCCTTAAAGGCCTTCTGTGATAATTGTGACTAGGGGCAGAAATATATAGTTATTCCTCAGCTCAGACCCCCATTTCATATTATACTTGCTCTTTACCATCTTTGCAAAAATTGAATGCTGCCATTCAGACAGTTGATCTGTGGGTGATCGAATCCTGTTTTGTCTACACTGTTGCAAAGCTTTACAGCATCCCTGAATCAAATGTCTAATGGTGAAATTAAGTTAAAAAGAGAAAACATATTTCACACTTACCTCCCAATCCTATGTTTAAGGTTGATTTTATATAGTCACATACATTCTTAATTTAAAATCACCCTGTAGAGCATATTAATGTTTTTAGAGATGAACAGACTTGGTCAAAAAAAAACCCCTCTCTGCCTAAAATTCTCCTTGTCTATCTAGATAAGATGCTTTTCCACCTTTCTTCTATTGCCAACTAATTGACAAAATGATTTAGAGATGAATTTGAAAAATAAGCAGCTTTTTATTAAAAAAAAAATGGGTGAAGGGAAAAGGGGAAGCATCAACTTAAAGGTGATGGCGTCTTAAAGTGCTATAAACTTTGATGATTTGTTTTCTCAGAAGATCCTTTTTTGTTATTATTTTGGAAATCTGTATGATTAATTTTGGATAGTTTTCAAAATTCCTCAAAGAACCTTCTTGCTGAAATTGCGCTGTGAATGAAATTCTGTATTTTCAAAAAAATTCCTTTTTCATAATATTTTATTTTAAAATTTTGCATGGTAATGAGTTATCACCCCCACTTTTTGCTTCATGCAAGGCCTCAAAATAAGCATGAAAAATGCAAACAACCTCCATATGCAAAATACATTAGACTTTTAATAGTTCTTCGTTTTAGATCTCTGTGGTGCTATTAGTGACAGGTAAAAAATCAGACTAGTTAAGTGCAGCTGCTGTAGAGGGGTGTAAAATTACAACTTACACAGCCTGATTGTCTGTGCCCCTGGGAGGCATAAAACTGAAGAAGAGTGAGAGCAGTTATTGCTGCTCTATTTTATTAGCTTTTTCTACAGACTGGGAACATCTCAACTTTGTACCTTAAGATTTTCAACGAGCATCTTTGGAGGAGATTGACTCAACATGCTTCTCACTTGCGTTCTCTTCCTAGCCAGATTTATGCTCCCATCTGCCGAGATGTGCTATCCTGATTTCCCCTCCTAGGGAGCCTGAGAGTAGGAAGACAGTACAAACTTATTACAGACCATAACTATGGTTGGTCATATTTTTTTCCACAAAACAAACCTCCTCTAGGTTACATTAAAAAAAGTTTCAATGGGAATGGTACACTGTAATAGAGATTATAATAATATTTTAATGATACTACCCAATGGATATCTTAGATCATTTATAATAGGAGGATTTTTAATTGATAAACCAACCAGAGGAAAAACAATATCAAGCGCAAGTTGCAGCCATATTGTTGTTTTCTTTTTATATTTTACACTGTAGTTCTGTATGTAAAAGGAGCACTTGACTAATGGAAAGAGAAAGTGGTGATGACTGCGAGCCCTTTGCGAGCTTACAGTTGGAAACCATGTTAAGGGTAGATCATAGCAGAAGGTGACTGAGCAAGCCATCTTCAGTGGCCTCTGCTGATGATCTCTACTTGCCAGAGTGGATCAGTTTTATCTCTGAATCAGAACTAGCATTGCCCTCCTTCCAGCCCCTAAACCATAGGAAGGGTGATCTCAAGGATTTTGTCTGTAGACTATCAGACACAGGCAGACAGATCTTTTAGATGTCAGAGAATGCTTGATGGTATTGAGAAAGGAGTAATAAACTTTTCTGAATATATTAGAAGACTTGGGAAACATATAGGAGGAATGATCTTATTAAGCTATTTACCTTATGGTAGCACCTGCAGGTCCTTCAAAATGCTGGTTCTTCAGTGTATGAGGTAATTCATAGCACTCCAAATTCTATCTGAGCTGATGGTAGTGGATGGTAGATGAACACATAGTCAACAGGGAGGACTAAGAGAAGGGTAATTATCATACCAAACACAGTTGTAAGATACAAGCTACTTAATTACTGAAAAGAATTTTGTAGACAGGGAGGTACTTAATGTAGGAATTTGAAGGAGGAAAAATAAGTATTTTAGGGAAGCTCTCCTGCAGAAGATAGAAGTTACATGACAAAAACAGCTGGACCAATGCATGGTAGAAGTCTTGCTGAAAGTTTCCCCAGCTGGATATTTTCACCTAGATGATTTTGACTGGGAGAGGTGGAGAAACATCTTTTCAACATACCACAGCCATAGTCAATGGTCAAATGACAGCAATGTTCAAATGACACATACCTCTTTCTGTGTTATCCCTAACACTTGGGCAACCTGGAGTTGGTGACAGTCCTAGCACTGGCTTCCTCCATGACACTACAGCTGTCAGAAGTGCCATAGTCTCCCTTGTCAATCATTAATATCCATTACTGTTTCCAGTCCACTGTTACCCCTCCTCAGAAGTGCACTAAACACATTCCTGATATCCCTACTGGTATCTAGTAGGTTAATTAAATTCCAAGTGTGAGGGGTGGACAGGAGGTAAACTAAAGCTCTGTAGAAAAGACAAAGATTCGATCTTCTACTGCTTTATAAAATAAATCTCTATGGATCCATCTCTGCTCAGAACTGAGAGACACATCTTTGCTCCTTCCTTTTTTCCTTGACGGGGTCTTTTAAAAGCTACTCATTGAGCAATGCATGCATACCTGGGTTTTTTTAAATCCCCAGCAAAGTACTCCATTGTGTTACCTTCTTATTCTACTCCAAGGGGGAAGGTAAATACGAGAGATGAGAAAATAAGTTACCCATATACATATAGCAGTTGTAAGTCTCATAGCATAAGACTGTGAATACAATACAACTAGAGAATGAGAAGTATGAGACACTAAATACTGGTATTAATAGCCTGGCAAAGGGGAAGTCTGAGACACAGGGGATTAGGACATGACACACAGGGTCTTAAAAATAAGGACAAATCTACGTGTTGAAGTTAATGAAAATACCTTCCTTGCACCAGTGCTTAGAATAGAAAAGAGGGTAGAAGATGACATTCTGACTGTGGCAGAAAAGATGGATAGCACAGATCTGGCCTGGTTTTTAAAGAGATTTGCATAGGTACAGAGTAGGTTTTGAAACGGTACTCGAACATTCTCTGGTCACAGGACTAACGTTCAATTAGCGCAATGTGTTTCAGATGCCGGGGAGGCTCAGGAAGGCCACCATCTCGTGTACACGATTCCTTGATTTGCCTATAGCCGTCTTTGGGAATTAAACTTTTTTTTTTTCTGCACAGTTGCAGTTCTTCTGTAAATCACTGCCTGCCTACCCTAGACACTCCACAGGAAGCCTGAGCAGGCCGGCGGTGACGGAAGCGTGGGCAGGAGCAGCCCCTCGACAGGTACCACCTCCTGCCCCGGGCTCCGCACCCCCGCCCGGCGTCAGCGCGGCGGGCCCGGCTGGGGGCGGGCGCGGCCTGGGGCCGCCTCCGCAGGCG
>VZTR01025580.1:44075-76891 GCA_013400775.1 Chaetops frenatus
AGAACCCCTGGAATTTTTTTTTTTTTTTTTTTTTTTTTTAAACTAGAAATGTTGAAACATATCTCCTTAAGTTTCTGTGTCTGATCGTAACAAGTTCTTGGATGCTTCTCCAATGTTTTATTTTATCATCCTACTTCAGGGTACTAACAAAAGACTATATTAAAGTCCAATATAAAATTATATTGTAAGGGAAATAATTTTGTCAATGAATACCTTTTCTACGTTCAGGATAGTACCACAGTACAGGAAAGAATGGGTTAAAAGAACAAATCCGTATTATCACAGTTCTCAACACCCAGATGCTATATGCCTTCAGTCATCCAGAGACCTTTCGGTATAACACATTTAGTTTTTCCAATTATTGTGGTACTGTCAGAAGTTCTTTTGAAGAATACAGATTGAAGAAATTCTGTATATTTGATACAAGATTGGGATTGCATATTTGAAGAAATAAAGGTTTTTAGATCTAGCATTTGCTGTACTGGGAATTTAATTTTTAAATATAAGCTCAAGGTAGCTTTGGTTTGAAACAAAATACGCTAGGCAGTAGTTAAGTGAAAGGGAGAAACTACATATCCAACTGTTACAGTTTCTGACCGCCGTGGCTCAGGTAAACCCCGACCAAAGAGTGAAGGTTTTGAGCTGTATAACAACTCCACGCAAAATGGATCACCTGAGAGTCCTCAGCTGCCATGGACAGAGTACAGTGAGCCAAAGAAGCTGCCAGGAGATGACAGATTGATGAAGAACAGAGCTGATCATCGTTCCAGTCCCAATGTAGCAAGTAAGAAAAATTATCATTCTTTTGGGGATAGATGCTTCCTCCAGTAGTTTCAGAGGCTGTTGTATTTACAAGGTGGTGATTGTTTTTAAAAATGGATTAAGTTTAAAATATCAGTGTAGTGGTAACAATTGGGGTAAGGCTCTTGCTAGAACTACTTAAAGAAAAAATCATAGTTATTTTATGAATACTGTTACTTTATTCTTTATTGAGTTCTGTAAATTATTATAAACAGTCATGTAAATGTTTCCTTTAACTTTCCAACAGATCAGCCTCCAAGCCCTGGGGGAAAGAGTGCTTATGCATCTGGAACTACCACCAAAATAACCTCAGTCTCTACTGGAAATCTTTGTACAGAGGTCAGAAGTGGCAAGCAAAAAGCTGGCTATTAAACTTCCTTTATCTATCAATAGTGTCTGTGTGCTTGAGTCAAATCAGTGTCTTACTGAACTATTTGACCACAGTGCTGGTGCTTGTGACTGGGTGGGGTTTTGCTTATTACAGCTAATGAAACGTTGAGACAGTTTTCAATTATTTCATTAAATTTTGTTCATGAAATTGTCCTCATGATTTCTTAGGTTTGTACAATATTGCATGCTCACTTTGAGACCATAAAACATGAGTCATAGCCACAGTTATATTTGATACTAGGCAACCTCTTTATCTCCTGTCCCAGGTGAGTAATGCTCTTAGGAGCCAAATGAGAATACTTGGAAAATGCCTGTTTAGAACAATCTTCCATACAGATCTATGTTATTAGAGAATTCTACCTTATTTTTTTTCTTCCCTTTTCAGGAACAGATTCTGCCACCACGACCTGAAGCTTATCCCATCCCCACACAGACCTATACTAGAGAATATTTCACATTCCCAGCTTCAAAGTCCCAGGATCGAATGGGTCCAGCTCAGAGTCAGTGGCCAAATTATGAAGAAAAACCACAGGTTCAGGCAGAAAGTAATCATTCTATCAATACTACCATGCAGGTGAGAAGTAATTTTTTTCAGTATAAGGAAGCAAACCAGAAAGAAACTGCTTACCCACTCCTGGACTGAAGAGCCTTTTTTCAGAATAGTGAGCCCTCTGTAATTATACCATAAGATGGGAACAGCTATACTTTTGCTAAGACAGGCTTGGGTTCAGGAACCCTATACTTCTTTTTCTTTTTTTTCTTCTTGTTTTGCTTTTTTTCCCCCCTTCCTTTCACAGAATTAGTTACTATGTTATGCAGACCTGTTATCTGGGGTATTTTAATCCCCTGTTAGAGGTAATGAGGTGTAAGTGGTAGTAGGGTTTGTCTTGTGAAATGTTTTGTGGTTTTCTGAAAAACAAACTGAATCTTCCATTCTTCCAAGGTTTATGTGAAAAAATGTTTGCCTGAAGGGTGTGTTAAGTAGTAAAGTGAAGTATTAAAACTGAAATTAAACAGTACTTTGAGATCTATCCAGGGTCTTCACTGAAACATATTCCTGCTCCCAGTTAAAAAAAGAAGTATATCATTTCAAGTTGTATCTATTATTGAAATGTAGATGCCTCTTGACATGAAATGAAGCGCCCATCCTACTTCTAGAAATTCAAAAAGAATGTTGTTCTGCTCCTCCTAATGAGAAAATCCATACAGGAGATTAAACCTAGATCTGCTAAATATCTAATCCATCAGACTTAAAATATAGAGAGGTGTTTGTTTTTTTGTTGTTGTTGTTGGATTTTTTTTGGTTGGTTGGTTGGTTGGTGGGGTTTTGTTTGTTTGTTTTTGTTTTGTTTTTTTGGGGTTTTTTTTGCTATTTCCTAATTAGTGATAAGAGTAGAGCCTTACACCAGGCTTATGTCTGACTTTTGGAAAAAGTGTCATGTAAATTATCTTGAGATTCTATCTAAGTAAGCAAAGTAAGAATTGTTTATTGGTTACTCACACCTGTATGTGCAAGTAAATTCAGTAAAAAAATCGCTTTTTTTTTTAGTATTATAGAGATTAAATCCTAATTATTTGGGCTGTTAAAAAAAAGATGTTTTGCTTGAAGTAGAATGATAATTTTGAAGGGGAATGCTGCAAGTTGAATGACTGTGGCAGATAGATACATATTTTGCTGAATTTCCGTGCTTAATTCATATTTCATTATTTCATCTCACTTAATCTTAGCTGCATAGTTAACATGTAGGTGCTCTCTGTCAGCAGTGGGAGAAGGGGAGGAGGGTGCCTCCAGAAAATGGTTCCTACCCATTTGTCTTTACTGAATTCTATGATAATTGCTGCCTGGACATGCATCTCTCCCCTGCCTAAGACAAGCTTAAGTGAGTAGCTTAGGTGAGCTGGTTAAAACTGGTAAAGATGAAGCCCATCTATTAAAATTGTTGACAGACACTGAATTTGAGCCATAGCCTTGAGGCTGAAGGCAGTGCAGAAAAGCATTTTACTAAAGCAAAATAGACGCTTTAAGTCCTTTACAAGCATTGAAAGCGTTCACAGTTTTCCCCTGCCATACAGTAGTTCTTTTAAGTTGAAAATCAGAGGAAAAAAGACTTTTTACAAAAATAAAAAAAATCTATTTAATCTTTGCAGTGAGATCAGGGCTTGTAAAAAATGCTGCTAAATGCCTGTTTTTTGTTCTGAAGGCATTAGCAAACTGTTTGGCTAGGTGCATCTTTACAGCAAATCTAATACAAATAACTATGTGTTCAGCTCTGTTGGACTAATAGAGCATAAAAAATACACTTGTTCCTCTCAAAGAAGGCATTCTTTAGAGGTCATGGTTAAGGTCATTGATGGAGGGAAATAAAAGGAGTTTGCTTTGTTAGTCTTCTCTCAGTTGTTGATAATTGGTGCATTATGTGTTCAGTGCTTAGCAGTTCCTAACATTCGAAGTATTAATATTTGCTTCAAGAAAATCATTAACAGATTTAATAATCCTGGTTTATGGTCCAGTGTTCCTTTTCAGGTGGTTGTTCAGTGCAATGAGACCCTGAGGTTCTATAGAAAAAGACTTGGTGTTTGATGCACTAAAGTGACAAAAGTCTCAGACCATTATACTCATGCTCCAGGGGCAGGTAGAATTAGACTGCCTGCCTGGATTCCGTACCCTGAATGACGTTAGTAATGGGAGCTTCCTGCAGGGTATCTCGCCTGTTAACGGAGGAGAGTGGGCAGAGGCGCTCTCTCTCTCTCTCTCTGCAGCCTTTCTGTTTGCTTTCCCAATAGGAAAGATGTTCAGTGGAGCCAGTTGAAGCCTGAATGGCAGAGCTGGTATGACTGAGCCACTGCTCAGAGCTGCCAGGACTCTCCTACTCACATGTGGGGGAGGGGGTGTCAGGGATAGTCCTGAGAAACTGCGAGCTAGGGAGGTTTTCAGCTTAAACTCCATTTTGCATTCATCTTTCCTCCCAGTTCAGTTAGCAGGCAGTTCCCAGGAGCTTGCTAAGTCTTCCACCACTTGAAAGAGTTAAGAAGGCTGAGAAGAATATTTTATTGTTGGTTTTGGGAAACCTACTGGGCATGGAAATGCTGAAATTCATTAAAATAATTACCTTTAGTAATAAGAATGTGTTTTGTAAGCCATTTTCAAATATATTTTAATGTGGATGGACTGTGATACACATGCCTTGTTTAATATTTTTCAGCGTGTAGCTCGTTCCCAGGAAGAGCTCAGAGACAAAGTTTTCCAGCCAGAAAGGAGTCGCTTGGAAGTTGTTATACGGAAGGATGTGGAGTACATTGACCGGAAATCAGAGAGCGATCAGTGGATGAATTCATCTGTGGATTCTAGCACATCTAGCCAGGAACACCTGAACCATTCCTCCAAACCAGTGTCGCCTGGTTCTTGTTTAACTAAAAGTGGACCTGGCCGTTGGAAAACTCCAGCCACTAGCCAGCCGACTCCAGTGGCCATTTCCCAGCCCATCAGAACAGATCTTCCACCGCCACCACCACCTCCTCCAGTGCACTATGCTGCTGAATTTGATGAACTACAAATGGATTTGCCTCTGCCTCCCCCTCCTCCTCCAAATCAGATAGGAGCACAAGCATCCTCCCAGGTAGCTGCTGCTGAGCGTAAAAAAAGAGAAGAGCATCAGAGGTGGTATGAAAAGGAAAAGGCACGTTTGGAAGAAGAACGAGAAAGGAAACGTCGTGAGCAGGAGAGAAAACTGGGCCAAATGCGTTCTCAGCCACTAATTCCTGCTCAGCCTGTGGTTCCTCCCGTCTCCCTTCAACAAGTGAAATCAGAAAAACCCTCAACTTTGCAGAGGTCTCAAGAAACAGTTATTCGAGAGCTACAGCCCCAGCAGCAGCCGCGGACTATTGAGCGGAGAGATCTGCAGTACATAACTATCAGCAAGGAGGAACTGTCCTCTGGTGACAGCCTCTCTCCAGATCCGTGGAAACGGGATGCTAAGGAGAAACTGGAGAAGCAGCAACAGATGCACATTGTGGACATGCTAAGTAAAGAGATTCAGGAACTTCAGAACAAGCCTGATCGTACAGCGGAAGAAAACGACCGCCTCCGCAAACTCATGCTTGAGTGGCAGTTCCAAAAGCGACTGCAAGAATCAAAGCAAAAGGATGAAGATGACGATGAAGAGGAGGATGACGAAGTGGATACAATGCTCATTATGCAGCGACTGGAGGCAGAAAGAAGAGCAAGGGTAAAGGGGATAATACTTTCTAGAAAAAAAGCGTAAATTTCTAGCTTGGTGGGTTTTCATGCTTTGAATATTTTGATGTTCTTAGAGGGTAAAGGAGGATGACACTTCGTTAAATGTCTTGAATTTTCAAGTTAATAACTTAGTGTGGTTTCCCCAGTTAAGTAATGTATTACGAAAGTATCAAAGGTATCTTTTATAGAATTCAATTTAGCAACTGAATTTACTTTTCTAGTTTTGGGGAGAGAAAAGGTCCCTTTGGATAAAGGGGTTTTGCCATGTACCTAGAGTATGATTAGAAGGTAAGTTGTGGCAGAAATTTGCTTGCAGAAAGGTAAGCAAAACCATTTGAAATTATGAAAGTTCATAGGACAATCAGGAATAAAAATAGTGTGATTTCTCCCTCCCCTCCCCAGTGTATTTACCTCTAAAAGTTTTTATTTCCAGTCTTGGGACATGAACACAGACACTGAATGCATACTGTTTGCAGGGAATAGTGAGCTGAACAGACATTCCAACTTGCTGGTCTGATCCAGCTGTTACCTCTACCACCTTCTCAGTGCTGACCCCAGCAGTTGGGGGGGGCATTGCTTGAGCCGTGTGGTTTTGGGTTGTGTAATAGCTAATACACCCAGTCTAGAGCTCCAACTCCTACATGCCTGGACTTTCCATGGTGTCTAGTTTAATCAGCATCTGATGATATTTGCTTACCTTAGCTTCAATTCTGTGAAAGCTCATAATATATAAGATAATACAGCTGAATAGTATGATGAAATTTTTAACGACTCTGCTGGTGGCTGTTGTTGCCCAAGACTCTGCTATATCTACTGTTATTGAGAAAATGTTTCTATAGGAAAATCTGTTCCTTTCTGAATAACAGCATGCATTCCCAAGTTACATACCAATAGCTATGCTTTTCCAGGCTTAAAGGGTAGCTCTGTAATACATTCAGTGTCTTCTGTGTGTTTGTCTTAAAAAGTTGACTTAATTCTGTGATAAGCAATGTTTAATTCTTGAGAAATGTTTGGACATGCTTGTTCTGACATTCAGAAATAGCTAGTGGCTTGAGTAGGATTTGAGTTCAGGATTGTTTTGGCAGCTTCATTTCCTAAACTTACTCTTCACATATTTGCTGCAGTCTGCATTGCTTTCCTTTTTTTTTTTTTGTGCCTGACTTTATTACTGTGTAAAACAATAGATACCTCAGACTTGGAAACTGAAGAAAGGAAAAGCTAAATATATATTTGGCAGACGGGTTGCCCTAAAGTCCAGCGTTGCTAACAAGCAATTTGTGGCATATAGACAGTTACCTATGGGCATAAAAAATTCATGTAGAACTGCCATTTTAACAAACAATGTCTTAAAAACTTTACTATGGCAAGGCTAAGAAAGCCACGTGTTATTTGAAAAAAAAGCCAGTTGTATTGCATAACAATAACAGTTTTCTCTGCAAGTGCTGGCTTTAAAACACTGTTTGTGCATGAAGTTCTTCCAGCTTTTTGGAACATTTTGAAACTAAAAAATAACGGTTATCTTGAACTAAATTCATGTTTGCATTTTAGTTACATTTCACCTTCAGAGATGCAGTTAAGTAGCATCTCTGTGGACCTACTGAGGTGTTACATGAGTCAATACTGATGAAAATTTTGGATTATTTGTTTTCATTTCTGTATTTCAGGTTTATGTCCATTCAGTTCCTCATTCTAAAGCAGCCAACTAAACAAATAAAAGAAAATGCTTTTGAAATAGCACAAATCTAACTTATCTTTATTTACGCTGTGCATCTTTCTTTTTTTCCCCTTTCTTACTACCTGCAGCAGACTGCTGTGCCAGCAATCTCTGTTCTAGATTTGGTATGTTTCTTTCTCTTCAATATCTCTTTCCCATTTCAATTCCTTATTATTATTAATAACAAGTCTATGTGCTTTGGATGATGATTTGGCATCTTTGGGTGTTCAAAGATCATTGCGATACAGTAAGCAGTAAGTTAACTGCAAGTATGCATTTGAATGTCTTCAGATGTGGTGACTCCTTTCCCTGTGTTTCCTTCCTCTTAGATATTGTGTTCCGCTTGCAGACTTGATTTGTTTGTTGCAGCAGTGGTCTAACATAAAACTGTATCTGCTGTTTTGTGCCATTTTGTTTATAAAATCTTACTAATAACTTTGAATGAACAGGCTGTGAGGCAAGATTGCTTCCTTTCCCTCTCGCACCCATGCAGGTTTTAGAAGAGCTCTAAGAACACTTCTTTTCCAGTTGGAAGGGAAATTGTGCTGAGAGCCTGATAATACACACCATTTTTCAGCCCATGCTGAAACCCTGTTGTTTGCAGGTGTTACAGATGCTACATTTTGGCATTAGCACAAAAATGGATTGTAAACTCAGAAATTACCTCTGAACTGATATTTCCAAGTTGGTTGCATAAACATGCAATCATTAAGTTACAATATAATTTCAGCTTCAATTGGTTAATACTCTTCTCTTGCATCTAAAACATGACAGGCTTTCAAACTGGAGCAGTAGTTGCTATGACTCCAGCTAATTCTGTATTTTATTACTCTCATTGGACATGGGGATGTGCAAAAGGAGTTTTGTAGTCTTCCAGAGCAGAAATACATCCCCTTCAAAGTCAATTTCTGTATAATTAGTGTACCAGCTTGAAAGAAAGGTGGTGCTTGTTAGGAGTCCTGTTAGTAAAATTTAATTTGTGCTGCTTAAAAAACTGTAAATGTGTCTGTTCAAAATATGGATTTGGATATTCAGTACTGCCTTATGAAAAAAAAATCACCTTTTAAAATATATACTTCAGGTAACTTATAAAATCTAATATGTTCAGTTTTGTACCTGTGTGTTACATGAGCATTAAGCAGTTTACAGCAGTAGAACAGGTGAAGCATTTCACCTTTCTGAATTAATGGACAAGCCAGGAGTCATGGATTTTTCAGACTTAGTATCTTATCAGTATTTTCTTATTACTTTGCCTATACTTCTTTGCTCAAGCCTTGATACCTGGAGCTGCAACTAGATAGATAAAGTACTTTTCCAAGCAGATTGCAAACATCTGGATCTTTCCGCAACAGGAGGTTGGTGAAGGCAGATGGTATCATCAGCTTGAAAAACGGATTAGACAAATGCATAGACATCACGCCTGCAAACAGCTGCTCAGGGGATTACACAAGGCTGTACCAGCTGACGTCTCTAATAGTGTGCTGAATGCTAGAAGAAAAGGCCAGGCTCATGTGCAGCTCTTCTTGCCATGGTCGGAGACAGCAGAATACTGGGCTAGATGGCCTGAATCAGTTGATGATTTATGATGTTTATAAATGTAGCTTTAAAAAAAGGCAGCAAGCTAATTCTGAGATAGTTGAATGCTACACTCAGCAAATACAGCTTTTTCATAATTTCTTTATTTTTATACTATTCACGTGACTTTCCAGACATAAACACATCTAAATAATGCCCAGTTGTTATAACAATTCTTATACCCAGGTTATTGCTACTTTGTTTCTAAAAAAGCCAAACAACAAAACTTTCTCACGTTTGATGCTTTTTTGGTGTGTCTAGGATGAGCATTGGTGATAGCTCTTCTGCTAATAGCAAGGCTGAAGGAAGGTGATGAACAGTTAATACAAGAATTGTCAGCTTGGATAGTATTTGTTTTTTAAATTCCTCAGGCCACTGTGAGATCTGACCCAGCTTTATATCTATCATTAAATAAATAGGTATAAATGTAAACTTCTCCCGGAACATCTTTTAGAGTGTTCTAATGCTCTAAAGCAGAAACTAGTTACTCATCATAAAGAAATGAAATGTCATCTCTTAACAGCTGCTGTATTCTCACTTCTGCCCTCCATAAAATTTGTAGCCATTTTCTTATAGGTATTATGTTTAGAATAGCCTCTGACCTGGATACAGTTGTCTTCACAGTTCTTATGATTCAGATGTTAACAACAGTTCCAGGTAGGCAGCTTGGTCACTTATGTGTTCTTTCTTTAGCTAAAGTCAGAAGACAATTAAACAAACCAGTCCAGCTTCCTCTTTAATTTAGTTGGAAATTCTTTCTTGTTTAAGTGCTTTTGAGTAGGAGTATTTGCTGCTAAGCAGTAAGGCATCTGTGCCATAACCTGGGAGCAGAGGAGGCCATTTCAGGGTGTTTTTCTAAATGTAGTTGGGACAGGAATTTTCCTGTATTTTCTCACCATGCAGTTTTTGCTCGCTTTTTTTAAATTATTATTATTTATTTAGGGGAAATTACTTCTATTGTATAAACTCTTGTGAATTACTAGCTGTCTTTCCTTTTGACAGCAGTATTATCTCCTTTGCTAAAATAATGTCTTTCTAGTAACTAAGATAAGAAGTCTTAATTTAAGCATGGAGTTGGTTAGCTACTCTGTTCCCTGCTCTACAGTACAAAATGAGCTTGATCTTTATCTTTGTCCTTTTCAGTTAGGAATGACAAAGTTTAGGCCTAGTTCCCCTAAATAAAGGGAATTTACTTGGAGGTAGCATCCTCTAGAATACATTCACTAAATTAGTGCCTAAATTAAATTAATTCATTTTGTTCTTTAGCTTTCATGCTCAAGAATGAACAGTGGGGGGAAATAATTGTAAGAAAATTAGCCAAATTATTTATACTTTTTTTTATTAATTAATTGGGGAGGAAAATACTTACATGAAGGTTGTCCTCACAAAGTCTATTAAGATTTAATTTCTCTTTCTCTCTTGTACTGCTTTGTGTCTTCAGGGTCTTTTTCTGTAAGTGAAATTTGATTGTAAAATAAAATCCAGGAGCAGAAAAGTATCCTTGTTACATGCAGTTTATAGCAAGATCAAATAATTCATTGATTTATACCAATAAGGATTAAAAACAAAATTGTGTGGAGGAAAAAGTTTACCTTAAAACATAGCTACAGTAAGAAATAACACAGCATGTAGTCCAGTTAATTTCTACTTGTATGATTGTGCCAGTGAATATTCCTGTCCATCAAGGGCTTATATACTGTTAGCTTTAAAGAATCGTGCAGAGTTTGGATTGTGCTCAGTTTTCCTATCTGTGCACTGTCATACACATATATAAACCAGTATTGTCTGTTGGACATGAGTCATCCTTGTGAGCTGTTTAATCTCAGTAGTCAAAAGTTTTCTTTCCTTTACTCTCTGCTTTTTCCAAAACACATTTGCTGCAGATAGAGTGGGAGACTTTATTTATCTCCTGAGACTATTTGCAGACTTGCTGAATGAGCCTGTTATTTTAAATGGATTGACCCTTGGACTAATGAGTCATGATTTTCCGGTGCTTAAGTTCTAATCCAGAATGAAAAAAAACAGTTGACTGCTGGAGCTGTGGACTGTTGGTTCCAAGTATTTAATTTCACTTTACTGTACCTATGAGACGATGGCTGTTGTGGCTCTTTGGAACACGAATCACCTCTTCTACTAGGGGTTCATACATGACTGCTAAAAATGTCTCCCTGCGTACTTTGTGCTTTTATGTATGTAGTTCTGTGCACTTTGTTCTGCCTTTTATTTTTCCTTAGGGATTTTCGGCAAGCCAGTGTTAGAAAGTATACTCTTAATGGCTGGAAATTATATTGATGGATCTGTAGCATAGCATTTTCTACTGAATGAGTTATTTTTAGATGCCAGTATGTGGTTACATTTTTTTTACCAGGTACTGGTCTTGCCCACGTGAGTGACCAATTAAAATTGTGTCTCTGTTAGTTACAGGATGAAGAACGCAGACGGCAGCAACAATTGGAAGAAATGCGGAAACGAGAAGCAGAAGACAGGGCCAGGCAGGAAGAAGAGCGCCGACAGCAAGAGGAGGAGCGGACCAGGAGAGAGGCTGAAGAAAAGGTTGTGGTCTTCTGAGTGCCACAGGGGTTCTTGCAGGCCTTTCCTCTTCAACACTGGCCAGTACCACCTCAGTGTTGGGCCAGCAGGGTCTAAACATAGGAGCCCTGGTGATAAGGGTCATGGCCCAAGGCTTCAGTTTGTCCAATCTGAAACAATGAGCAATTAAACAAACAGCCCATTCCTACCAGCTGGAGTTGGCTGGTATTGCAGAAATTGTACTGCAGGCTTACTGGCTGAAGCTTTTTGGCAGTGGCAAAGTTTTTACCTTAAGAGCCTTTCTGAAAACTATGGAAGAAATTAGTTATCTTCTGTTTCCCTTACATAACTTGCATACCTTCTTTATTATGACAGCTCACTTAGTGCTATTGGGTTTTCCTAAGTCCCAGAGATGGCACTTAAATATTTCTGCAGTATTTTTTAATATATGTAGTATTCCATATTGTTTTTTATGTTTGAACTGTGGGAGGGAAGAGAAGTGCTTTCTAGAAAGCAAGTAAATAATTTCAACAGACAAATGTGCAGTCAAATTATAAAAATTCAGTGTTGTAGGTTCCTTCAAAACATTATACATGAATTTGAGAAGCTTTACTGATAGAACTAGAAGACAAAGCAACTTACTTGACTCAGCATGTTTCTTGAGACCTTTTTATTCCTAGAGAAAGCAGTTACTTTTGTTCAGTTTGCCTGACTTCAGAAAGAAGAAAGAAGTCTAGCTGTTAAGGTTTTCCATCTTGGAAGATTGAGCAAATACATGTAAAAAAAAACCCCAAACCATATATTAGCTGTATTCATTTATTTTTGTTAGATTGTTTTCAAGCTTTGTTAAATTGTTTCCCATAACCGGTATGGGTTGATGAGGGGAAGAGGTGGTAATGGAGAAGTGAGGAAGATGTATCTGGAGTGAGGAAAGTATTTAAAAGTATACTGTAGGGAGATTTAAAAAAAATGCAACCAGGAGAAAACAACTACGACTTTCTTAGCTTCTGACAGTGATGCAGCCAGATGACATTTGGATCACACACTTGAAAGAGTTTTCACTGACAGATGTTGACTGAGATACTTCTACCAACTCAGAGCTCAGTACCATCAGTGAAGTAGTTTTAGAGAGTAGGTACAAGGAGATCAATTTCACATCTCTGCTATAGATGAACAAGATCAGATTTATTTATTATTTTTTTCAGGCTAACTGACTCAGTGTTAGACAGATAAGCAGATAAGGTGAATTTTTTTAAACATGTGGATTAAAACCAGAAATTATGGTTATTCAAAATGTCATATATTCCCAGCAGAAGTTATACTGTGCTTTTATTCAGAGGGTTTTGTAACATACATACAGTTCCCATATACACCTCATTTGTTATCAAACAACTGAATAAATCCTTGTATTAATTTACAATGTGTCTGAGACAAGAGCTGAACAGAATTAACTACTATTTAGTTTAGAAATAGAACAGTCTTTTAAAGAGGAAAAATACATAGAAGATATTTCATGATCTTTTAAATGGTCAGGAACCTCATATAAGTATCATTAGCATAGTTTCTGTTTTAAATGCCTTTTAACAGCATTTATTTGATGTCTGTTTTGGAAAACTTCTTTGTAGTTGATTTTTGTGTGAAAGTTTTCCTGGTGTTCATACTAGAGATTTTGTTAGCAGTCATCTATTCCAAGGCTCTGTTGACTTACATTGTATAAGCATGAAACAAAATTACAAAGTTCCTTTTTTAAGATGGTAGTTAAGTTTCATTATTTTCCTCTCCCACGGATTCTTTACAGCTTTAGTAAATCTGCACCTTATTACCACTAGTTATATTTTTGAGTAATAAATGTTGGAATTTACAGTTTACACAGGCAGTTGCCTCAGTGACCACAAGCAGTGGTAAATCTGTAAATATCAGCTGCACTGTGTTACTGGATGCCTGCTGGTTTTTTGCATAGTAGTAAATATTCTTTGTACAAGTCCATATAGATGCCCTGCTTATTGCCAGAAAAGGAGACAAAAAAGATTTACAGAAGATGTTTGTAGCTCAGTGATGGAAAGCTTAAATCTTGTAGATTGAAATGTCTGACCACAGTGTTTCTGTTTCCTCTGGGCTTTCAGAGGCGCCAGGAAGAAGAGTATTACAGTCGCTTAGAGGCTGAAAGGCGCAGGCAGCACGATGAAGCTGAACGAAGATTGCTGGAACCTGACGAGCCTGGTCTGTACAGACCTCCGCTTCCACGGGAATATGAACTCCCATCCCCAACCCCTTCATCTAACGCTCCTCCTCCCCCACCTCAGCGAAACACCTCTTACCTCAAAACACAGGTCCTCTCCCCTGACACGATTTATACTGCCAAGTTTGTTGCATACAATGATGATGATGATGATGAGGAGGATTCCAATCTAGCAGGTCAGGATAAGTACTCCAGCACAAGAAAATCTTATGGTGACTTTCCTCCTGCCACCCTTAAGCCACAGCAGCCTTCCCGCCAGCCTCGCCCAGTTTCAGATGGCATCTTTCTTTCCAACTCATTCCAGTCATCTCCTGTCAATGCCAACAGTACTACTGTCAAAAAAAGCCAGCCCCCACCCCTGTCAAACAAACCAAGTTTCATCCATGCCAGCAGCTCTAAAGGTAGAAACAATGAAATCAGTCATCTCTGCAAAACTATCCTTGTATTTTCAACTCCGGTGCTCTAGGTTGAATCACTTATTTTGTGATTTCCCCTTCCCTTAATCACTGTTTTCACTCTGGTGATCTAACTTAAATCCTGATATTAATATGAATCCTTCCATTTTTAATTATTTTGATCTTTCAAATTTTCTTGCTCTTTACCCAAACTTTTCAAAAGCAAAAATTCCATCTTTCATGTATGAATCAGAAATTATTTTAACTGCTACTCAATCAATTCAAAGTACTGTTGGTTTTGGCTTTCACTCTGTGTCTTTAAGTGATTTGTTTTGTATGACTGACTGCTGTTTACTCAGGGCATCTGGAAGTGCATCTTTCTTGAACACAGGAAACCTCTCCTAATGGGCTCATGGACAAAACTTATTTTCTGCTTTGTTATTGGTACCAGGGTTCTCTCTCTTTTAATAGTGTGTGCAAATGGCTTTAAAAATTATATTTGTAGATGTAGTTCTTAAATACACAAGCACCATGAGAAATACAGGTCTTGCAGTTAGTTCCATGTATTAGGCACCATTCCTGAAATTCTGGTTTGTACAATGCAGTTTCCTTGCAGAGACAAAAATCTAAATTTCGTCTTAGTACTGTTTGCTTTACTTCTTCCCTTCCCTTCTACACCTCTGCATTTCTTTGACTCCACATCTTGTTGCACGACTCCAAGTGCCCAGCCATAATGGAGTGTAATTTCAGCTAGAGCTCTAGCTGCCAGTAACTTCAGCACTATATTTTACCTGCAGAGTACTAGTTGAACTATACTCCTGAATTCAAAGCTAATTCAGTCCAAAGTTTTGGAATTCATTTAAACTGCTGCTGCATAGGAGAAATCTTGTATATGTGACTCTTTGAGCACGTCTCACTCTGATAAGATTGCGCTTTATTGATATAATACTTTGTCTTTAAACAGCAGCATCTGCTTGTACTTCTACATTTGTTTTCTTCTATATTCTTTTGAAGGAAGGTGGTGGCTGTGACATTCTCCTAGTTTATTATTTTTACTACGCTGGAGGTTAACAAGTGCCTGACAACCAACTCGAGGTGACCAAATCATCCATCTGAAATGGAAAGGGTAGCAAGTCACTTGAGATTCCAAGGGAAGGTGTTTTTGCTGGCTTCTAGCTGAATGGCTAACTTGTTTGCTGGATTCAAGTGTCAGTGGCACAGGTGGAATCATTATATCCCTTATCACTTTTTTGGCCATCTGACAAATTAGGAAAATTGCTCACTTGCTTTATTCAGCAATATGCCCTGGGCATAGGGAGGACATGAGCCTCCAAATAAGTTCCATCTATTAGAAGCACTTCTAATCCACCTGCAATTGTATGTGAATCTGATTTAGGATATATACAAGGCCACTCGGCTTCTTGTCCACATCCTTTTCAGTTGTGGCTCAAGTCATTATTTTCCAGCAAGGCATCTTTTCCTTTGCAGGGCAGATTAGCTTCTGCTACAGTTGGACTGCTTCCAGTGCTGAAGAGAAGCTCTGCACAGTATTGCATAGTTTTTAGTATTGCTGAAGGGACAGTTTAGCTCAGTTATTCTTACTGTCCCACTGGTGCAATTGATGATTAGTAGCTCCACTGTTTGGGGTCAGCACAACACCCAAGTTGCATTAAAAAAGTATCCATACTGATTCTCCTGTAAAGGTGGAGGAAGCCTGGTCAAGTACACTGGTGTTGCCTGTGAGATCTCAGGATGTAGTACTGTCTGTGGTAATAGCCTCTTTCCTGCAAGCCCATCTGTCACTCCTGTCTTGTTCTGTAATAGGTTCTGAATCTTAAAGGAAGGTGAGGGAAGGTTTTACCTTTTCAGTGTGTTTTCATTAGACTGGAGTATAAGCAGACATTCTGGATGCTTCCTGCTGCGTGCTACCATTATGCCTAACCACCGTGCACGTGAAGCCACTGATAAATCCACAGCCAGTTTTGTACCAGAAGGACTTCAGCTTTTGAACACCAGATATCACAAAGAATTAGGAATATTCTGAAATGGCAGGCTTCTGACCTGAAACTTTGGTATTGTATGTCTGTACTGAATTTTTTTCTTTCAGAGGACTTTAGTTTTCTAGAAATTATTTGAAACTGACTATAATAAAGAGTAAAATGTGCCTTCCATCACAGCACGTAGGCTTGCAAAAGCCCTTGCTTCCCTTCCCTATTTGGCACTTTGAGGGCTGTACATGTAATGAATTAAGCAACCATAGAGCCATCAGTCACTACTTATCACCACCACTTTCCCTGCCTCCCATGATCCACAACCCAGAATGCCATTTCATATATAATTGCATTTCTAATCCTGCTTTCTGTTAATTTTAATTGAAAAATTAATCTCAGGAAAGTGAAACTTTCAGTGGTATTGTGTGTGCACATTTGTTTTTTCCTGGAAAACAAAAGGACAATTTACAAAGATTTGGTTAGGGTTTTGGTAAGAATTAAGGAATATTGTAGTATGATGCTTCGCCTTTAATAACCTAATTCATAAACCATACAACTAATTCTGAATACTCTTATTTCATAATTTTTAAAATAGCCATGAGAACAGGTTAACTTCACTTGATTGCTCAAGCTTCTATGAAGACTGCCTGCGTAACGTACAAAGCCGTTTGCACAAAATGCAGAACTCACTGTGCAATTTGACCATCTCCCATCTCGCTGACTCTCTTACATTCCTGTCCTTTACAGCTCTTTCCTGTTCTGAGTGTTAACTCTAGTAAACCATGCTTCTGCAAATTTTGCTCTCGTGCCTTCTTCCACTGGGTCTCTTAAGACCATTGGGTCTTTCAGCTTGCAAAGGAAAAAGTCAGCACCCAAATGAACACCGCTATCCTAATGCAAATGAAACTGTGAACCACAGCTTGTGGATCCAGCCTTTTCAAAGTCAGGAAGGCAGTACTTACAGGGCTGTAAGGCTCACAACTGAGAGGAAAAAATCTCCATATGCTTGGCATATGATTCGGTTTGCTGCAAATTTTTGGTGGAAAAAATCTGGCCTACAACACATTAGCTAAACTGGCTTGTGTGTTCCAGCCTCATATGTGTATTACTGAATATGTATGAGAAGTTATATGTACCAGTGGAAGAAGCAAACATCTCCTTTTCTACCAAAGAAGGTTCACAAGACATAACATGTACGATATTGAGACCAGAACTGTCTGAGGATGAATCTGAGTAGTGTGTTGACACTTGTTTTTACTCTTTTCCTGACAGTTACTAAGAGAATATGGTCTTAAATATAAATTAAATTATTAAACTTCTGATTGGAAATAAAAGGTTTTGTCTTGTGGCCTTTAGAGAGAATTAATATAATGTGTAAAATGTGTGTGTTATATCAACTTAAAGGTGCAGTGTGCTGCAAGAGTTGCTTTAAATTTGGGGGTGGGAGGAAGGGGGCATCTTCTGAGGGATACAGTTTGCTTACTCAGACTTAACAGAGACTAAAATTCTGATTCTGCTGAATTGCAAAGATGGTATATACTAATCTTTGCTTACTTTTAACCTCAGAAGGAAAGGAGCTGCAGCTAACTTAATACCTGTGGAGCTTGTCACAGGATAATGAAGAGTGTTGCTCTTTCTCTTGGGCTCCTTGAACAGCTTCTAATGTCTGTCTTAGAATAAGCCATAATAAGATAAAGACCGTGATTTGGCATGTGCTGGATAATCTAAACAAAATGGGTTCTGACTCAAAATTACAAATAAAAAATTTAAGCCGTTTTAAGAGGGTTGGAATTTAATAGTACTGAGTTTAAATATTTTGAGGTCAGATGACTGCTGATTATTTATGATTCCCTTTTGAGATTGTTTCTTGAAAGAAGCACTGCACCTTTTTGAAGGAATACAATATAAAACTTTATTGTTGTAGTTGCAGTCTTTCAACTTACTTCTTTCTTTTGAATAAGGAATAAATTCATACACTGGATCTACAGGAGCAGCTGCTGGGGAAGTTTATCGGGATCCAAGAGACAAAAGATCTAAAAGGTGATATACAGGAGTCCATTAACTTTTATAAACTGACTTGGCTAACTTCTGCAGTATTTTCTGTTCTTGTTGTTGTATCTCTGGGGACTACTCAAGAGTTCTGCAGTTGGCTCTGTCATAGCTTACTGTAAAACACAACTAAGTTCTCTCCACAAGTCCTTACATTATCTGAAGCATAGCTGAACAGCAACAAATTTTGGCACTACAACTAAGTAAACGAAATGATTACTGTAAACGAACAATTTCAGCTGGTTTAGGTGTATTTATAAATCTGAACAGTACCTTTCCAGTGGGATTCTTACCAAACTTGTAATAAGCAGAAATAATATAAGCTGTATATGCATATTTCATACAGGCTTTACCATGTAGTATACTGAAGATGGGACAGTAAAAGCTTTGTTTTCCAGTGCTTTTTCTTAGAAATGTGCCACCACAGAAAAGCTTGCTAGTTTAGCCAAAGCAGTGATGCTAACACAGGCAGACCTTTAGTTTATACCTGCCATTCATGTTGAAAATTGGCAAGCATTTAATTTAGTTTGACATGCAATAAATGGTCAAGTCATAAATGTCTTTTAAGTGATAGCACAATGTCAGAGTTAAAGGTATGTGTGAGGAACAAAACGTTTCAGAACACAGAATGGAGACTCCTTTGCTGTAGTCAAAGAAGCTGTCATTGCATGTGATCAAGAATGATTATGTTTAAGGATGTTGATGAGAATTATAAAAAATACTTTGTTTCCTTTCCAGTCAAGATGCAGATTTACCTGGAGCACCAGAAAACTTGACGTTCAGGGAACGCCAGCGACTTTTTTCACAGGGTCAGGATGTATCCAATAAAGTAAAAGCTTCTAGAAAACTGATGGAACTGGAAAATGAGTTGAACACAAAATAAGATTAAAGCACCTTATCAGAAGTAACAGATGATCTCCAAATTGAGGGATTAAGATTGAGGGCACACTAAGTATAAACAGAAAATGAATGTTTTCTGAAAGGAGTGACTTTGATTCCTCTATATCTAAGACTGTTAATTAAGACTTAGAGATGTTGCAATAGCAAGAAAACTGATTACTTTGCCAGGAGCTTGTGGTTTATACAATGAAAGCACTGTAAATTTTTAAAGAGATGAATCACGTGAAGGTAACTTTTTTTCTGTTTTGGGGGTTAAGTTCTTTTGCACCAGACCAAGTAGCACTTGTCAAAGATAAGTTCTGTTTCCTGGTGTTTTACAGACACACTTTTGTTTTAGCTGCTGAGCAGAGAGAGTGAGAATAGCTTGAACTGCCTAAACTAAACTGTGCACTAGAAATTAGTATTTTAGGTTGTTTGACAAGAAGCCAGTGTCTGGGCCACCTTAAATAAGATTTCATATGCAAGTTTGACATACTGTATGGTGTTCATAGAAGGATCAGCATATCAATACACATCTTACCATTACTTAGTACTGGCATAAAACACATTCTCTGGATAGAATCTTGGAATAAAAATGTTTCTATTCCTATGTATTTGTTGGGTCTAAAATGGATGTTTAAGTATCTGTACTTAATGGAAAAGTTTGTTGATGCATCCCCACTATATGTATTTCAGACTTTGAAAAATATGAAGATAAAAACCTTTGGATAACTGTTTCATTAAAAATTACATCAGCAATAGATAGTAGGCTACACTTAGTGGCCCTTCATCAGCTCAGACCAAAATGTTAGTAGTGTGTTAAAGGCAAGGATTCCAGTTATAAGGTGAGCAGCACAGATGTGTATGTTTTCTGAGAAATTCAGATTAGAAGTGTTTGGGCAATTAGGCCTGGAACAGTATTGATAAGTCTGTTATTATCGGTTCAGCAATAGATTTTTTATTCCCTTTGGAGATATGAATTGGCATGTTAGAGAAGAAGACTGAAGTGTAAAGCCTCAAATACAGTACTGCAGTCTGGAAGTGGGAATGTTTGTAAGATCATTAACAGAGCTGGTGTGCTAGCAAGGAACTGTCCCTGCTCACACTGAGGAAGCAGTGCCAGTGAGCTCTTCAGTCTAGCTGGCTTTACCAACATCCTATTACTGTTGTACTGAAAGCCTTTTTCGCAGTTCAAGCTATTTTTTCATACTGTTATAGCCTTATTTAATTTTAAATTGTTAATCTTTCTCCTCCCACTATTTCTTCAGCTATGCTTATATGGCTGATGATGTTGGGAATAAGGACCTCATCAGAGTCTTTCTCGTTGTGTGATGTTAAGACAATATATATTGTGATTCCAAACAAATTTTCTATTTGACAAAGCCCTTTACTGGCTTTAGATTAATTTTTTCCTGTACCATATTGTTCTCTTATAAATATATATTTAGGGATTTGTGCACACTTCCAAATACAAAGGGGTAGACTTTCACTGCCTTAGGAAAGAAATCACTTTTAATAAGAGTTGTATGATAAATAAATGCAAGTTAATAAAATTGGAGTGTAAATATTTTTTACATATTTCAGGTTTCTTATTTGAAAGTGTGCTTTTACCGTTTCACCTGTTAAATATGAAGTAGAAGATTAAACTGGTTCAAAGTGTTAATGAAGGATCTGCATGCTTGCTATGTCTGTTCATCAGCAAAAGCAAGCCTCTCCCGATTTATCTTGAGAACACTAGCAGCCTTACAGTGACAAATTTTTCTTGAGGAAAAACTTATGCTGTGGCTGAATTACTGTTGCTGCTAGACTCTGAAAAAGGCTTAGCAAAAAAAATACCTATAACCTTCAGTTGAGTGGATTTGGCCGCTATTGGGCATTCGGGTCAAGTGTGAATATGTGTAAAAGTGCTTTTCATATTTGTCTGTGCATTATTTGAAAAAACATCAAAACTGCTGTAGTTTCCCATTTCTACTGTATTTCACTTGCAACCTATTTTTAATAAAGTTTGTATTGTATTTAACTTTGCATTAAATGTTTTTTGTACTCTTATTTAATTCTACATTCCTAATATTATCATAAACCAGAGGAGCTCTTAATATGTTCTGCCTTGCCTGTCCTCTTAAAATGTATTAATGAGCAAAGTCGTTGTATCTCATACAAAAACCTCAAATTAATTTGATGTGGAGAATGAACAAAGGAGACTGACCTTCACTAATCAGAGAGAATTTCTTGACCTGATGTTGTTTGATACCTATAGCACTGACTTGAAAGAAGTGATTTTCACAGCCTAACCAGCTGAAGTAGTAAATGTCAGTGGTGTTGATTATACAGACTAGTCACATGGTATTTGTATCCTCCTCAAGTGATAAATTGGTTTTCTACCAGCAAAGAGGAACCTAGAACATGGCATCTTTTGGAAAAGTAAATAGTAAATGCAGAGTCTCCACTAGGATTGCTGTGGCTAATGGGAGTCAGCAGTTCAAACTGCTTGGGGAGGGAGCCAGGCCCCAGTGAAGTGCCGTAGATGCCTTCTGCTATATGCTGAAGATGGGATTGAGAGCCACCTCTAATCTCAAAAACTCAACTTCCGATTTTGAACATAGAATGTCTAGACTAGAAGAATATGGAAACAATCCATTGCCCTTCTGTATGTGAGTCCCTCAGTCTAAACAAGAGAAAAGAGCCAGTACAAGCAGAAAGTGGTGTATTTGAGTCTGTAGTTTTGTTTATTCTGCTACTTGTGTACCCATTGGCTGATGTACAAACAGCAATCTGTATGATCAAGTGTATTGATTATTACTTCAGGGAACAGGATGCATACTATAAGACTTTGTCAACATCTTCATTTCCCTGCCTTTTCCTCAAACCCCAGCAAGACTGTAGTACAGACAGTACCTAAAGAAGTTGAAAAATTATATATGAATGATAAGTGCAGAAAGGAGAATTAACACAGGTTTAAAATAGTTTTGCAGAGACTGCATATACAAATATAACTTCACACAGTTATCACCGTAAGGGCCATCGTCAGTAAAAACACCAAGGGCTGTGCTGCCAAGGCTGACACAGCTCATGTCCCTAAAGCAAAGCAGGTGCTGCACTGCCCAACAGCATCACTCTAGTGTGCTCACTGAGCAAGCCTGACCTGAAGGCGTAGCCCAAACCCCTTTTTCCCTCTGAAAATGCATTACCACTGATGCACATCACACACAGATCCTGTCTCACAACCCCCGGAATACTTCGGTTTGGAAATAAAAGTTTCTATGACTAAGTTCACAGCTGCAATAACTGTTCTTTACCTCCTAATTCAATTAGATGACACAAAACAGTGCTGGTAAAAAATAAGCTTCAGGAATAACTCTTAAAACACATGTAGTGACTCATGTATGTGATGATAAGAATTGGCTGTTCCTCGTGTTTTGTCAAATGATACTGCTGTCTCAGGGTCAGTTACTGGCTGTGTGACCAAGGAGGCAAAGCCTCACAGATCAAAAATTTGGATTTGGCTGACTTCTTTCCCAGCTGTAATGGCAGGTAAACTTAATGAGACCACAGTGCAATACACCTGCCCCAAGAATCTCAGTTTATTGTTACTGACAAGTGCTCAGAACTGAACTACAGTTACCAAAAAACGTGGAATGAAATACTTGCAGCTTCACTAAATAATGTTTACAGGCTGTGTGCAGTACAGCAGTCTCAAGTGAACTATCTGCTGAGTGTGGAGAATGCCACCTCATAGAGGCAGTAGAAAACACAGAGACTTACAGCAGAATCTCCCTGTGTTTGGCAGAAGAGGGATAACGGTCTTCTCTCCTGGGCTTTTTCCCACATGTTTTTCTACCCATTGTGTTTCTTGTTACTGTATTTAGGAATGCTGTAATGGACAACTCATCAGAAGTTTAATGGAGCTGGGACCTCTTAGGTCTTGTTGGTTCCACTGCTGGAGTGAATGTGAAGTGCATCAGAAATGTTCAAGACAATGCTTACTTAATAGTATCCTAAGATTTATAATCCACTGACAGATTTTATAATCCAAGTATGGTATTTAACTGATGCTAAAATTAATAGAGTTAAATGTGGATTTAGACAATTCCATTTAATTTCTAGCCCTGATGTTCCACAAAAGGATCTGTAATACGGCAGGGCCCTGCATTTGCAGGGGGAATATGGGATCAAGTTGGTAAAAGTTGTGGGGAAAAAAAGATCCTTCAAAGCAGAGAATCAGTGTAGAAGGGTGTGCTGGAGTACAGTCTGGTAGCATTTCAAGAAGATAGCCAGATTTTATATTTGTTTCTTGCACAGGTCTCACCGACAGGCTGTTTTGTTCCCCACCCATCAAGCAACCTCTCCTAAGCTTTGGAAATAGAAGGAAGATCCCTAAGGAGATTTGCTGCTATGATGAGTCACACATCATACTGTGATTTTTGATTTTATACTGATGGGAAAATTTTCAGTACTATTTGACCTTCAGCAGTGCACAGAGAAATGACTAAATGAGAGTAGTGGATGCTCAGTTCTAGGTTACTACCTCAAAGGGTGGTAGTAAATTGAGTATTGTCTGTTACAGCCCACAGAAACAAGATCCTTGATCTCATTAATAGTAGGTAAGACCCACAGTAAGGGAGAGATTAACCATTACATTTCAGAGGTGATCCTTCTGAGATGAAGCTGAGTTTTGCTGGAAAATAACATTGTTCTGACTTGATTGCTGCTGCAGGACAAGCATTACATATAAAATCAGAGCTCATTGTCAAGAATGGTGAGTCACACCTTGCAAGCAGCTAAAATCATCCTCCCCAAAATAGCTGATGTTGATTAAAATCCTGTCTGCCTTACTTAGTGCCAACATCTTGTAACATCCACACCACTGCAGAGCTTTTGAACTGTTTTTTAGCCTGTATCCATTTGTCAGTTCTTATTTTTCCATCAAAGCAGAACTAGTTGCACGGAGGAACTGCTGAGTTACATTTTTGTGTGCCAAACCCAACTGCAACCAGCCAGACGGGTCCTTTTTTTTTTTTTTTTAAACTATGGCTACAGATTGTAACAACTTGTTGAAGAGGCAGGATCCCAGAAGATGGTGGACAGAGCTGAACAGGAGCGTTTGGTTCGGTCTGTGATAGACGGGCTGTATCTGGGTTCCTTAGCAAACGAGGGCTGTCCCTTTTGTGCTAAACATGGAGGGATCCAATACTGTGTATCTTTGGATTTTCTGCAGACCCTATGACAGCACATTTGCCATGTTCAGTGGAGAGTAACTTGAGACTGCTATTTTGCAGAACTGGATTCCTCTGTAATTATCATGTTGGTTTTGGTTTAAAAAAAAACCTGAGCAACTGTAGTGCAAAAGTAGTGCTATTTCCCACTTCTGAGAAGCTGACATGTCTGTATCTGGTATACTTACATATTTTGTAATCAAATAGTATAATGACTGCTTTCAAGACCATATAAATCTTTCAGCGCAATACAGTAGAGTATCAAGTAATATTGCTAATGCATGTCACTTTTTCACCTTGGAAACCTCAGTGCGAGACCCCCAGCCATAGCCTGGATGAATAGCTCCTGTTCTGGACAGCTTCTCAGGACTCCCACACCACCTGAACCCACGGGCTTTGTGCTTGTCCTAAGACCAGCCCTAACACTTTGTCGTGTTCACTGTTACTAAACAGACTGGTGCGTCGTCCAGCCCAGCATCAAAGCAAGGTCAGCTACAGCTGCTTGCCCAGGGCTGGCTCTAATTGGGGTTGGAGTAGCTCCAAGAGTGGAGACTGCATCATCTCTCTGGGCAGCCTGTGCCAGTGTTTGACTGCCCTCACGCTATCTGCCTCTTGTCCTGGCCACTGGGCACCACAGTCTGGGGTGTTCATACTGTCCCATCAGGTATTTGGACTGTCCCATCAGGTATTTGGACATACTGACCGGATCCCTGTCAGCCTTCCTTTCCTCCAGGCTGCACATCCCCCAGCACGCTCCTGAAGCAGATGTTCCTATCCCTTAATCTTCTTTGTGGCCCTTACAGCCTTAGCCCAAAGCACACATCGCCAGCTGCTTAGGGGGGGAAGTCCTGTAGCCAATATCAGAGCTCTCAACTCTGTCCTTCTCCTCCTTGCCCTTTGTGCTGGTGTAAGGCTTGCGCCCCTGGGCCCAGGAACCGGATAGCCTTACACCAGCCTTGGGAGCTCCAGGCCTTCCTTCTATTCCTGCACTCCCTGCCCTAATCCTTGGCCTTGGTCTCTGAGGTCACTTGTCCCACGGGCCGCTGCAGGCGAGGGATCCCCCAGCCCCCGTGGATAATGGATAAGGACCGCTGAGGTCACTTGTCCCACGGGGGGGTGCAGGCGAGGGATCCCCCAGCCCCCATGGCCGGCACATCCGTCCCCTCCTCAGCCTCCCTACTGGGGGCGCTCTCCGTCACCGTTCCCGCTCCCTGCTTGCGGATTGGTTGACCGCCCTGCAACTCAGGGATGGGGCGTGGCTAGCAGGCGGTGGCTCTCGCTCAGCCAATCGCAGCTGGGCGGGGAAGGGGAGGGCCCATCGCCATGGCAGCCGCGTTGCCGCCTCAGACGCGTCCCGGGTTAAATCCCTGCCGGAGCCGGAGCCGGAGCCGTTCTCGCTCCGCCTCGGCGCGGGACCGGGGAGGATGATGTGGCCGCGCCGCGGGCTCGACCCGGGCTCCGTGTGGGCGCAGCGCCTGCGGCAGCTGGAGCAGCGGTTGCGCGTGAGGGGGCGAGGGGCGGGGCCAGCGGGCGGGCACGCGCTGCGGGGCCGCGCCTCGGCCGCCGAGCGGGAGGGCCTGGAGAGCGATGCCAAATCCTGCACCTTCCCGAATCCGCCAGCCTGTTAGGCTTGTTAGGCCCCCACGTGTTGGGGGAGGCTGCTCCAGCTGGGGCTGGGATAGAAGTAGAGTGTCAGAGCAGCGAGCAGCTCTCCTTCCCTCCGGCCCCGCTGCTCAGCGCTCTCGGGGGGCGCCCCGGTGCTGAGGGAGCGTCTGGCCGCGACACCGTCGAAGACTTCTAATAGTGCTGCCTTGGACATGGAAACTTACGTGCTTATGTATAAATAAATATAATAGTGCTTTTCTAAGGACCACGGTTCTGGAAAATGCCGGGAGGAGGTGGTTTCGCAAAGCAAACGCGCTTTAAATTGTGTACCTATGTGTTCCCCCACAAGCAAGCAACATAAAAGGATAGGAATGAAGGAATATTAAGAGTTTATCCTACCTTTTACAGGTTCGTATGCAAATATTGTTGTGATTAGGAGATGGGAGTAGGTAGTCCATTGATCTCAGAAGTTTGAGAAACAATGGAATATGATAATGAAGGCTATCATAATGAAACTATATTAATCAGACCCATTTTTTAAATTTTTCATTTTTGTGTATTTGTGCGGGTTTTCTTCCTTAGACCAAAGAAGAAAGAATAGTTGTCCTGGAAACTGAAAATGCTGCTCTTCATCTAAAACTTGCAGAGGTGACTGTTGTTTATTTTTTCAAAAAGAATGTTTGTGAGAATAGAAAAAAAAAGACACTGAAATATACCTTCCTCTTTCCAGGTTTTGGCCTCTTTATCTGTTGGGAAAAATCTATGAATAGATCAAGGCTTAGCGTTTCTTTCTTTTCAAAATCATGAATAGTAGTAGTAATGATAGGCTGTTTAATTAACTAGAAATTGGCTTGAATTTAAATATTTCCTATTGTTTTAAATCTGTAAAACTGAACTGAGGGAATGACTCTGGAAGCATTAAATATGGAGTATTTCTTTCTTCTTACAGGGAACATGTTTGTCTAAAAGACTGACACATTTTTTCAGAATACTTTTTAGACACAATTGGGATAATGCTTTGAAAAGAACTTTTCACAGAGTGCAGGAGAGACATTTCAGTGTGAGTAGGCTTACCAGGGATGTCCTGCTGTGTGTGTTGATAGGACTGCTATTGTTGCACATGTGCCTTGTCACACAGCATACTGCAACAACTGGATGCCCTCATTGCCTCATATCCTTCTACAGAAGCATAGGTTATTCCAAGATCATCACTGAAATAAGGAGCAGCCTGTGATAATGTTTGGGGCTTTCAAAGGGGGGATTTCATATATTTAAGTAATTTTGAATATAGATCTAGGTTGCTAGAGCAGAGCCAGCTGTGAGTATTAGAGGTGATACAAACTATTGGCCAAGAGTTTCTAATCTGGGCTGAAACATTAACTGGTTGGGTGACCTCAGGGAAGCCATTTGCCCTCCCTGTGGGTTTGTTAACACCCATGGATAAAAGTGGGTTTAACATTTTTCAAAGTCTAACTGGAAACAGGTGGTGTAACTCAAGTGAGTTTTGCTAGGTATACAGAAGAACACTAATGTATTCTGAGGAAATGTTTTTATGGTCTTTGTTCTGCTTTGCAGTATTGACTGAAAGCCTTAAGTATTTCAGCTGATTATTTTTTATCCTCACAAGCACAAGAAATAAATTATTTTAGTCAGTGAGGTATATCAGATGTAGGAATAAGTTGCCTGTATTAGAGAATGAACCCTTGTTTTTGAAATAGAGCACTGTTTCATTTTATTGAAAAATGTGCTGGAAGAAATGGGCACCTATAGACAGACAAGGAGTGTGTGCAGAGTTACCACCATCAATCAGAAACAATGCCAAATGAAATCCTTTGTAATTAACCTTGTGCTGATGTTTCTTGCAGTGATTCAGGCAGATATTTAAATACATTTTAAAAACTTGCCTCTTCTTAGTTAATTTGCCCCAGCAATCTGAAAATATGAGCTGAACTGATAGCTATGAAATAATTTTACCTTCATTGAAGACTCTCTATTAAAAACAATACTAATTAAAATTAGTATTGTTTAAGGTTGTGCAATATTGCACCATGTGTCCTAATATTCTACCAGCTATGCTGGTTAGAAAAGCTGCTGGCCTTGACTGTCTATCCCTGATCCTTTAGATCTGCTGGTGGAGCTGCCTGAGTGATTGAGCTGTAACAAGTTCAGTCACAGGGACCAGGGTTAACAGAGGTCTCATTCTTAACTTGTGAAAGCTAATTGGATTCATTTTGGCTGGAGTGAGTTGGGAAGCTTTGGAGACAAACTTATGATGATTGCCATAAATTAGGATTTGCAGTGTAAATGTTTGTCTATAGGTTGCATCAGTCCAGTTAAAATGTTATCTCCTGCTTCCCTTACATCCTTGAGACAGTGATGAATTTCAGCTCTTCTCCTGTGTTCTGCAGCCTGGTATATTGTTATCCCAGCAGAGCAGTGGAAGGGTTGTTACTGAACACAGGAAGTCAGATTCTTTCTAGGTAGATCTCCTTTTGCCCTGCTTTTTTCCTATTTGGAAATCTGCTTATCTACCTCAATAGCCATTGCTTTTATTTAGCAGTCTGTCTCTGAGGTCCTGACCCTACATCCTTCTTCACATAAAGCCAAGTCTGCCAGAATGGATCTGATTGCAAAACTGAGATTTCACTTTGGGGACACTATTGAGTAGTTCAGTTTCACTTCTGCTTATAATAAAGCTGACTGTAAAAATGTTTTAGTCGATTTTGTGCTTCTATGCACAAACACAGGTTTGCAAGTTCTGGCCTATGTACAACTCTGATGAATGTTAAAACTATTTTAGTGGAGAAACCCCCAAAATCAAGGCAACATTTGCAATAAAGATGAGGTTGATAGTGGAAGTTATGAGAGGATGACTGCAATGATGCAAAGTAGCATCGACCTTTTTGCTTTTATCCTTAGTGTTGAGAAATGTCAAGGGGAATCTGTGCAGATGGTGCAGATTAGGTGCTAAAAGGAGGTTTAAACTACCGTAAGCTTCCTTAAAAACAAGGCTTGAGTACTGCAGTTGCTTATATACATACACTTAACTTTTCACATGTGATTAGAGATACTAATTCTGGTGCTGTACTTGTGTGCGTTTTTGTGAATCTGTTTGTAAATATCGTATCTGAGTAATGTGAGTCTTGAAAATCCTTAAATTTTCAGAGTGTCTAAACTCTGTATTAAATCAATCTAAATATCTAGTAGCTTAAAGCCTGTAACAATTAAAAAATCCCCTCTTCCTGCTATTTCTTGTAAGAATTTTTTATATTAGGGCTAGGGTAATGCATTGTTGTACAGAGCTTCCAGTTGCATGTGTAAATAGAAGATTCATGCTTTGTGAAGGTAAAAAAGCCACATGAAAATGTTGGTTTTAATAAGTGAAGTACTTTTTGTTTGAAAGCATGATCTTTCTTTGTCCTAACAGCTCCAGGATATTGTACTGTTTTTGCCGATATTGTCTGTAGTTAAACTGCAAATAAGTGTTTGCTTTTTACCTACTGTTATCAGATTATTGGAATTGAATCAAACCCATTGTGTGAGTAGATTTAGCACTTTCACATCTTTTGTTGTATTCTTCTATGCTTTGCTAATTTAAATAACAGGAAATTGCAGTCACAGAATATATGGTGTGAAAAAAAGTATGAAATAAGTTTGTGCAAGAGACAAGTGCATTTCAAAAATAGAGGAAGAGGCAATTGGTACTTGTTAAGGAGTGATAGATGTCAATAGGTGGCAGGGGAAAGTAGGTGAACAAGGTGCAGCTCATTTTAAGCACCAGGACTATCAGAAAATTACAAAAATGCATTTTTTAGTGTAATACAGATTCTTCCATATTGCGGAATTTCTCACTAAGTCTCTACAGAGATGTCTTCTTTTTTGCATTCATGCCTGTAAATATTTTAAGTTGTATTATTACTATTTTCCTTTTGATTTCATCATCTCAAAAAATTCCCTCGTTGGCCATAAAAATTGCTCTTGCGTAGTAGGTAATTTTAGACTGTTAGAAAGCATTCTTCTCCACATCCTTTAAATATGGCTTTGTTTGCTGTGTTCTCTGAAGACGCAGAGTAGGGCTTTGTTGGCATAGCGTGGCACTATTGGAACCCTACTGATTGTAGTGGAGTTGGTGTTCTCAGAGGGCACAAAGCTGGGGGCTGTGTATTACCAACTACTCCAGAACTTCAGCAGTAACACCTGTATGTTTGTCTGGTTTCTGTTTCATGTCCTTCCACAGTGCTTTCTGCATTAAATCTAGTTTCCAGGAGACACTTAATCCAGCTGTGTAACCAGCCCATTTCCCTAAGTGAAGGCACAGTGGTCCACCTCAAGCCTAAGTAAGAGGGTTTAGGTGCTGCAAAAGCATTTTAGTAAGCTGGTGCTCAGGTTTACAACCCTAAGAAAGAATTTTGTGATGTTGGCTGTTACCATGAGGTGATTCTTCATATGACTCAGAAAAAGGTAAAAGCAAAGAAATTATGTATTGGCAACATCCTATGTAATCAGATAGTTGAATTGTAAGTATTTACAGAGAAAAGGGGAACAGAATGCTATAGGAAACATGAGTGTCTAAAGTGATTTTTTGTGATTTTTGTGATTTTTTTTCTTTTAATAGTATCAAAGGTTGGCTGGAAGAACCACTAATGAAGTATTGCAGCTCTATGCTGCTCGCGACCAGCAGATGAAATTGCAGAGGAGTTCTGGTGTAACCCAGCTGCATGGAGCAATAAAGGTAAAGACATTTAGTAGTAACATAGGCATAACCTATGCCCTAAACATTTACATGCTTATCAAATATAGTAAACCCCAGAAAACAGTGTGATGTGAACCTGATCTGTGGCTTTATTGTATTCACAAGAGAGCTTAGAGTGAACTGTAACAATGACTTCATAGTGGTTTTGCTGTAATAGGCTGCAAAGTCACCTGAGAGGCTCCTGACCCCCAGGATCTTACATATAGGGTGCTATTGACACCTGAGATAGATATTTTTGTAATCAAAACTTTACAATTCCCCAGTTGACTGTCATACAGACATCCCCTAAAAAACAGTAATTGTGATATACTTTAACCAGATAGGCAAATCCTTTAAAAAAAGCATTTGAGAGCTTCACTGATTACTGAGAGTTCTCTGGCAGATCTCACAAGAGGAGCAGTTTGCAGTATGCTCACTCAGGTTTTAATTTTGCATCCGAGGGGCTGAAACAGTGCCAGTACCATAATATTTGCCTTTGTTGATGTACTTATTTGTGAAGTTACTCCATAGAATTGTGAGTTCCTTTTAGGGACACTACCAAATATCAGCTTTTCTCAGGGCACACTGAATGCCTGCATAAAATGACTGACAGGTATCTCAGGAAAATATCTGAATGACTGACAAGTATCTCAGGAAGAAATCTGATCCTTAACAGGCAGAAAGATGCAGCTTAACTGTAGCATTGTTGGACAAGATGATTGTTGAAGGTCCCTTCCAGTGGAATTATTCTGTTTTATTCTAATTACAGTGGTTCTGCTTTGTAAATTTTGTGGCAGTATTTTACATTTTTGGTCACCTAGAATGGCAGAACTGCTTGTGATGCAATACCACTGGACTGAGATAGTAAACTGTCAGATATCAACTAATACTAGGAGGGAGCAAAGCTCTGCAAAGAAAAGTCTAGATGAACAGTCATCTGATACCCATAATAACAAAAAAATACTCCTTCCTACTTATATTGTGTGGCTTTTGAGAGTGAGAAATGCAGTGATTTTTGTCCCTTTAGTTTAGATTGCCTTTTTATCATTGAAACTAATTAATTTATTCAAGGTCAGTACCACAGTTAGAAAAATAAAATGTCACAGAATATGTAATACTTGGTAACACGGGCTGACAATGAAACATCACTGCATTTCTGTGAGATAAGGTATTGTTAAGTTCGCCTTAGAGATGGCTTTACATGTCCATTTCAGGACTTGGATGTCAAGAAGTTTACTAATCCTAAAATCAGGTCAATTTATTTTTATTTAGATGGACTTGTAAGTGAATACAGGCTGATCTTACAAACATTTAACAGTCTCATCATGTATATTATGCTGAATTACATCCATAATACAAATACTTTCCTGAACAATAGCAGTTTCTGTTCTTTTCAAAATACATCTGTTCTTATAAGAAGACACAGAACTAGCCTATATAAGAAAGTACTTGAGTGAATCCTGGCAAATACCTTCTGATCAAAGTGTGGAAAATGAAAGTATAAGGGATATATGGGTTATTATTTTTTTATTGCTAATTATGGATGTGACTTCAAAGTGGACAGAGCCCACACATGCTCTCACACACTTATTTTTGTCTGATGAAATAACAAAGAGACTTAGGTATACCTGAAGCTGTGTTACAGTCAAAATAGGCTGATGAAATGATAAAGATCCATAAAATCTTGCTGAAATTTTTAGGAAATGACATTGCTAAATATTTTGCAGGATCCTTCTCTAAACATGCTGAAAGATACAGTCCTGAAGGCTTCCTTTCATCAAGTAGAAAGTTCTTCTTGCTTGTGATATCTCACCATAATAATTTGGGTTGTTATATTGATCCTTCTTAGCTGCTGGTTTTCTATCTTTATAACATGTTTTTCTTCTTGCTGAGAAGAGGCTTAAGCAGGACCTGAAGAGCCTTCATTCATTTGCTCTTGAGCTTTCAAAAGACTTTCAACGTCAAAGCAAGACTTGTCTTTACCAAGTTCTGGCAGCAGTCCAGGGGATACAGCTGCAAAATGAAGCAATGCAAAGTAAGGCTCATTGCACTTAGATTTCAAACATGTAACATCAACAATATAACTGTTCAGTGTTAGTAACATTAAAAGGTTGAGTTTGATTTTTCAGAAATGTGTCACTGAAATTGTACCACTTGCTTCTTTTTTGACATTAGATCATCAAGGAGTTCTGAAGCATTAGAAGAAGTACAAATAACTCTGCAGAGGTTATGACTGATAATTTGGATTTGTCTTTTGCGTGGATTACAGCTGCTATTAGACTGCTGCTGAGTTGGCTCAGCTGTAACATTTTCAAACTGAAGTTCTCAGACTTGTTATCTTGGCAATTTTAGAAGAGCTGAATAAAGAATGTGTTGCTTTATAAAGCTGAAACTTGTCTGCTTTTGACTGTACCAGGAAAGGACTTGGCTGATTTCAGAGGTTTCTGAAAATACTGCCTGAAATTAG
>VZTR01025580.1:92466-108309 GCA_013400775.1 Chaetops frenatus
TTCATGGTTTTAGACAGCTAATGAAGTGGGTGTCCATGGTTCAGCCAAGGCTGTGGTTACAGTGTAGCATAAACTAGTTCAAGACTACTTTAAACCACTTTATTTCAGTATGGATCACATTTGAACCGCAGCAGCTAAGTAGTGGCAGTAAAACCCCTTTAGGAAGTTGAGTAAATATTTGAATAGTTACTGTAACATGGAACCCGGTGCCTTTTCTAGAATCAGCTACTGGAGCCTAACTCTGACAGAGCTGTAGTGACCCCAGCTGTGGCTGTACTTGGAAGAAATGGCCTCAAGCTGCACTAGGGCTTAGGTGTTTGTTCAGGTTGGATGTCAGGAAGATTTTCTTCACAGAAATGGTGCTTTAGCACTGGAACAAGCTGCCCAGGGAAGTGATGGAGTCACCTGGAAGTGTTCAGGAAATGGCTGGATGTGACACCTACTGCTATGGGTTAGTTGACAAGGTGGTGTTCAGTCAAAGGTTGGACTTGATGGCCTTGGAGGCAAGCTAATTGATTCTGTGATTCTACTTTGCTGTGCAAATGAACTGCTAAGATGGATTGATTCTAGCCTGGGTTGTGGCCAATAGCAATATGATTGCTTGCTTAGGCAACCAAAGTAATCAACTGTGAATGTTTTAATATTTAAAATGCCTTTCTAGGTATTTTTTTCTTTTTTTTTTTTTTCTTTTTTTTTTAGTTTTATGTAGTAGCTCTGAGATGTTTTGATGTGCAAAGAAAAAATATTTCAGCACATACTGAGTTAGAGACCCTAGTTGATTAAGATGGTGGACTGGTGCTAATGAATATTTCATCAATTGCAGATGATAGATGAAGCAGAGAGAAGTGTTTGGAAGTGCTTTTGCTCTTTTATATTGACTTTGCAGGTTGGATGTGCAAAGTGTACCGAAGCATATGCTCATGGGCATGCAAAGCAGGGACAGAGTATTCAGTGCCTGTGTCCTCCCGGTCTGAACTGTGCCACATCCCTGCATAGTTGTTGGTTTCTCAGTGCACTATGATGGCACATCAGTGTAATGGCAATACTAGCAGTATTTGTCTATCAAGCCAGACAAGTGCTCCTTTCCTGATTAAAGAGAGTACATTTTCATGCAGCTTACAATTAGTCTGTGGAACACGTTGCCACAGGATGTTGCTCCAGGCCAAGAATTTAGCAAGATGCAGAGAGAAACTGAATGCTATTTCTAATAATATTTTTTTTGAAACAGAGATTCAACTCATATTTCAGTTTTGAGGCCAGTACACAGCTTTTAAGGATTAGGATGAGGCACAGAGATGAATTATTGTGTCTCTGGCCACCATATTGTTTCTTGGTCCTTCCTCTGGCTGTTGTCTGGAAAAATGCTGAGTTCAGTGCATTGGCTCCAATTCCATATCTGTTTATCAGTGATCCCTCTGTACAATCTTATTTATGGAGAGCGTGAATACAAAAACTATTTGTGCAGTCTGTAGACTGTAGCAGACAGATCATGGTCAGATATACAGAGAGGCTTGAGTAAAGAGCACACTTTGTCTTCATTCAGTTAACCTTTTAGTATCCTGTAGAATCTGTGGTATACTGTTAAGTGAATTGTACTGCTGTATGGTATACACAGGGAAGTGACTACACTTTGTAATGTTTGCTGCTACCAAAATTCCTGTTTCTAATTAGCCATTTTGCTGTGAGCTATAAAGAACATACATTACCTATTGGAAAACAGAGCTAGACAAAAAAAGAAAACAAAAAGCACCAGAGAAGGATACCAGGAGAGGAAACTTTTTCAAAAGATAAACATTCATACCTCAAATATTTAACTGTGGGTAATGACATTCATGTTTTAATTTCTGTTCATCTTGTATAAACAATGGGTGCTGCAGGCTGTAATCCTGGGGAGGATATATTTTTGGTGTGCTATAGAAGAAATTAATGAGTTAGGATATCCACATTTTATGATTAGAATTTCCTCTTTCTGATGATTTCCCATTTTCAGATCTTGATTTTATGTTGCACAAACCTGAAAGGGTTGGAGGAAAGATTTCTTTGAAGATAACTAACTGCTGGTTGTTATTTTTCTCCTCACATTCAAAAGCACATGGAGTTGTTTCAGGTATCATTGCTTTGGCCCAAGCATTGGACTGTCATTGCTCTTTTGTAAGAGGTGGACTAACTCATGCAATTTGTCTTCCATTCTATTTAAAAATAGGTCTGTACTCCACATCATTATTTAAAAGAAAGTCTTCCCTTGAGTGAGAAGCGTTGATTTCAGAGTAGGTAGTTCGTCAGGACTGGGTATGGAAATACCTTAGGCTGGTATTGCCCACAAAGATAGTGCACCCTTAAACAATGACAGGATCATTCTGATTTCTGCTGTTCCACTGGGTCTTCTGAGACAAGTCCTCAGCAAGTTTGCAGTCTCTGTATCTCTTCCTTTTACCCCAAACTTTACCCTCATCTAAAGGGCGGTACGACCTTACCACTGTCTTCCATAATGTGATACATAGGAAGCCCAGGCAGCAGGGCTATTTCACATTCTAGTAGGTGGAATAAAGTAACAGGGATCCAATACAGCCTAAAAAAGGACTCTGTGTGCCAGAGAGGCAGGCAGGAGGTTCACGGTGAGCTCAGAAATCCAAAAATGTACACCTATGTGTCATTCACTCCAAAACACACAACAGCTGCTCCTAAAATATGAGTGAGAACTTTGGAGTTCTAATTTTCAGTTCTCTGACACAGAGATGTCAGCAGGTCCCAAATTTTATGTCACTGGCCTACAGTTTCTATAGTCTGTGTTCTTGTGACAACATTTGTATCTTTTATTTGGTTAATAATTAGACTTTTTTCCTCAGAGTTTACAATGATTTGGAGTCTCAAGATGCAGTATTTGAAGATGTGGCCCCTTTGCTAACATCTCTCCTGGATGGGTAAGTTAAAAGGTTTCAGCAAGAAAGCTAAAGCACAGTAATCTACTGAAATCTGTCAATTAAAAAAAAATATTTAGTAGTGATCTACTCAAGTTTTATGGCTTTGCAGTTCCACTTTCCTGTTTTCTTTCACCAATTGAATGGTGAAGGGTCAGCACCAATTGAATGTTGTTTCCCTGTATAAACAGTGAAAATATGGTTTACAAAATTTAGCAGACCAGACAAATTGATAAAAATAAACCCCAGTTTTTTCCTATGATCTGCTTCTGTCAAACTGATGCTTCTAATGGAGGATGTTGTCTCTTTTCTTTGTGTTCTTGTAGGTTATGTTTTATAACTTTTCCAGTTGCAGACATTGTATGATTCATCTTTTCCAACAGTGCTCACTTTGAACATTGTGTTCAATGTGAAAGGCCTGCCGGGGCCACTCTCTGTTCTGCTTTTGTGTCCAGCACAGGCCATAGGTTAAACCAGAACTGGGCATTCTCAGTCATTCTACTGCTCCTTCAGGCACTGGGGTAAAACAGAATTCTGGTTTGAGTACAAGCACTAACAAATACATGAAATTACTTCTAGCTACTGAAGCTCATAAAGTGTGATTTTTCATAAGTACTGAGGCAACTTAAGCTACTCTTGCAAAGAAGCTTTGATGTGCTTATTGTTATAATCTTTGAGGCTTGAACTGAGTTTTATGCATAACTTCCTTTCTGCTACTTTTTCATCCCTGTTCCAATACCACTTAATTATATGGTAGGGATGTCATGGACCTTTCCCTGTCTGTAGAGGAAAAGACAGTCCCTTTCCATTCACAGTGGCATAGTTGAACAGTGGCAATCCTTGTTCCCAGCAGCCTGCACACTGAAGTTTCCAAGGTTCCTTTTCTTAAAAGTGTCCTAGAAGAGGTATCTAAAGACACTGTAAATATTGAGAATTCCATAGGCCACAGAGAGGCCCCTAAAGCGCTCCCTGAGGGAAGTCATAGATTGCATTATTCTTGTTTACCAGTGATGAGTAACCACAGTTTCTTTAGCTGACCAACTTAGGGACCACTAGGTTGCAGGAATTTAAAGAAGTTTTAAAACTACTGCTTTCTCTCCCTACTTTTCCTTTTGCAATGATCATAATTTTGCCTTGGTTTATCACGTCCCTTAAGTGTCTTCAGACGTATCTGGTCTGTACCTTGATTGCTGTACTTCCCACTTCCTAATTCTTACATGGGGAGAATCCTGTCCTAAAAGCTAAGATTTTTGTATTCAGTTAGGAAATGTTCTGTTACTGAAAACAAAAAGACCTGTCTTGTTTTCCAGAAGTGCTGTTTAAACAGAAGCAGATTCTCAGGAAAGGCGAGGCTGTGCATATGAGCACAGCAGCCTTCCCTCTGTAAATGGGAAACAGACCTACTCAGTCTGAACCTTGAACCTCTTTGCTGCTCCTGATTGTTTTAGTCTGAGTTCTAAAGTGGTATGTAACAACTTTTAGCTTGAGTAGAAGGGAGTGTTCTCTCCTTATTTTTTCAATGTTTTTCTTTCTTAATGGATTGTTTCATTTTCAGTATAAATATACAGGAAGAAAAGATTGTTCCATGTGTAAACCAGACAAAGCATAGCAGGCTTCAAAGTTTACTGTGAGCCATACAGGGCCAAAAAGAGAGTAAGATAACTTTTCTTTTCTTTTTAGCGTTGAAGAATTCAACTTGTTTGTTTATTTTAAAGACTAAATTTCTCCTCCTTTCATTTCCTTTAAAAGTGTTCTTTCCTAGGGGTAACTTTGCTAAAGTAAACACCCCCACTCGTTTAGGGAGGGAAGTGCTACAAAACTATTGGCATTTTAGCTTGAGAATGAGAAGATGTAAACAAGAATAGAACTGTTATATGTAATAATAAACAAAGTGGAGAAGGAAAAATATCAGGGCACATAGGTGAATCATAGTAAAAAATCTTCAGACTTCTCTATTTGAAAGCTTTTTGCAGGAGCTAGAATACCAATGAAGTAAACAATAATAAATTAATATTATTATATAGGTAAATTGAAAGTAATCTGCTGCTTGTCTTCTTGTTGAATCCCCCAACAATTGTCTCCTGTACCTACTTAGATATGATAATGCTTTGGCCAGTTTTAGCTCATTTGGGCTGACTGAATCACTGTTTTGGCTCTGGCAGAAAAGTTACCACTGGTTGATACCTGATTTGCATCTCCGTCTTCAATGTTACAATCCTCTGCCCACTTAACTTCTAATAATATCATCTGTATCTTGTCACTGCTATTTTGTCCATGATGCTTACTGTCTTATAACAAGCAGCAATTAAAGAAAATTTAAATAGCTGGACTACAGGGAAGTTCTTGAGGAGAGACTTCTAAGAAGGCTAATTCTGTTTTTCCTAAGGAAAATGACCACATCTGGGTCCCTTTTTGGTTCTAAAGCTCTGTTTAATTTTGAAATAGGGCTAGAAGTCTCAATAAGGTACAGGCTGACCAGGCAGTGTATATGAGGGGTGGAACTGTGAAAATTACTCATTGTTAGTCTAGCTAAAAACTACCAAAATCAGCGTGAGCTTTTCTACTGAGTTATGTCAACAGTGAATACTTCAAGAAATCCCTCATTTCAGATTTACAGCCCTAATTGCTATCACATTTAATTTTACTGTAGTGCTCTTTGTTTTCAATTACAGTTATCTCATCTCCTTTACTTTATCAAATCTATGACTAGACTCCTATTTTATACTCTGCAGTGCATACTAAAATCTAGAGGAACCTTACTGTAGATTCATTGACTGCAACTGTGACTTCACAGTCCCAGAAAGGTATTTTCCATGTGGCTTATCAGCCAACATTTCTTTCTAAGAAGTGAAAGCTTTCAAAATAATCCTCCTGAAATCATTGCTTCTACGCATGTTTAATATGCATGTAAGTATTTCATGACTTGAAACCATACATCTAAAACAATTAGATGAGGGGTGTTAATTAAAATATGCTGGCATGCGCTTGAAACTACATTTTTGATATGAGGAAAAGCATCAGATAATCAAAAGCAGCTGTTTCAGGTCTGCCCACAGACGAGGTAACTTAGGCAGTGAAATTTTATTCCCTGGCAGAACAGGAGCAAGCCCATTCTTGCAATTCTCTAGTAGAGAGGAAGTTTCTGCAAACTGTGAAGCACTCCTCATATATGAAGGTTCTGCTAATGTCCTATCTCTGAACAAGCAAGATAGTCCAGGGAGGGAGCAGTCCTGTCACCATAACTGCATGTCTTCCAAGGCTGGCACAGTACTGTAGCAAACATCGAGGTGCTGGCAGAGCAGGCACAGCCAAGGAGCGGCTAAACTTCAGCTACACAGCACAGTGTTGGTCCTCCATACAAAGCAGTAGTGTGGCTGGATGCATCTGTGTCCACCCACTTATTCCACTTGAGATGTTGACTTTGATCTAATTGTTTTAGTAACACACTATCTAGATAGGATTTATACATCTCAGCTCAGATCCTTGTGGCTCAGACTCCACAACAGTGCTCACAGCTATGAACAATTCTTTTTCTATTATTATTACTTTCAGTGAAAGCAAGAGGCATTTTCAGAGTTCTGTTCATTAGACATATTTACTTGTCTACTTCAGAAGATAATGTTTCATAGGTGCCTGTTCCTCTGCACTGACATAGTACATTTTCATTTTCTACTTGTCTTTATCAGAGAAGTTCTTGCCACCTTTGTTCCAGAGTAGTCATTATGTGCATGCTCATTCTGAACTGGTGCTCTTGGTTTAAAATTTGTGTCTCATATTCTTAGGCCTGTCTTCTCTGACTGATGAGCCTGCCTGAAAAAGGCTATGAGAGATGAAGAGTTCCCAGCTGTTAGGATACAAGTGCAGGGGTTTGCAGCACAGCAGTGTAAAGCAAATCAAGTCTGGAAATGGTTTACTTCAAAATGCTGTACTGTAAACTGCAGTGGTTCGGGAGCTGATTAAAAAGCAGCTTGGTAGTGAAGAAGCTGGAAGTTGGGCAGGGAAGGAGGTCTAACAGCATCAGTCATTCCAAGCTAAGGGTCCCGTAAATTTGTACATAAAAGCATCCCTTCAACGCTGCTTAAAAAATAAAATCTGTTTAGGTGATGTTACGAACAGTAATTACTGTCAGACTTTGAGATCTGCAGAAAGAAATCAGGGACAATGTATTTATTTTCTTGTTTAAGTTTGTGTTCCCAAATTGTTTGGAGTTTGACTTCCCACCTAACAGACACATTTGGTAATGGTAATATAAATTACAGCACTTCTATTTTTCAGGTACAATGTGTGTATAATGGCTTATGGGCAAACTGGAAGTGGGAAGACCTACACAATGTTAGGACCACAGTTAGAGGGGAACTTAGCATTCTCCATAGAAGACAAATCAGAACTTGGAATTATTCCTCGAGCTACCAAAGAAGTGTTCAGGTAAAAACTAAGTAAAGGCTTGCTGTCAGTGGCAGTCACTTTAAACTGCAGAAAGAAAGGAGTAATGTTTGTAATGTATTTATCATTACAGATTTCAGCTTCACAATGGTTAATATATATAGCTTCTCTAAGCACTGTTTGATATTCAAGGTTTTGTATAGATTTCTAGTCTCTCTCCTGCTTAATCCGATTTTCTAAGGCAATAAGATTATGCAGTTTTACTGTGTGTTATCTGTCCATCTGGCTTTCAGACTCTTAATTAAACTTTTGAAAATGTTTCAACCGTAGTTGTGGGAGTCCAAAAGATAATTAAGTTCCAAAAAGTTCTGTGAAAGTTGACAACTGGAATACATGAAGAGGATTCAGATTAGAACCCAGTCCCAAGGAAGAAGGATAGTAAAATTTTTAATTACTATCTGTTCTTGTTTTAAGAGTTCTTAGATTTTTTTAGTTGAACCTAGTACAGGATTGAACTGATATGCTATATTATAGTCCAAGAGCTGTTAGAAGTTTTTCCAACTAAACCTGTTTGTTTTGGAGAAAGGTATAAGCTAAATCAAAGAACCAGTTTTGTATGAGAATAACTCTCTAACTATAAATACTCTCCTGAATAGAGAAGCCCTTAATTTATGGATTTTCTAAGGCTGTGAACAGATAATTTCTTATAGATATAGTTTGCCGTCTCTGTCTGTTTGTTCATTGCTTGCACTTTGCCAGATTTTATACTATGGCTCTGAGAGCTGTAACTCAGCAGAGAAATGGTATAAAATAAATCCTGAGGTGGGAGGCTAGTGGAAAAAAACAAGCTGGCACAGCTGTTTGGAAAATTGAATTCTATTTACCCCTTCATGTATAAATAAACTGTATATTCTGATTCCTCAAGTCAACATTAGCATATGGATGAGACAAATCCATGGCTGCAGATACTTAGTAAACACTTTAATCAGATTGTAGTTATATTACAAGTAAAGAATAGATCTCTATTTACAGATTGTTCCTTTGGGGTTTGACTTCACCATTTGTGGGCTTTTTTCTTCAATTTTTTACTTTTTTTTTTTTGTTTGCCAGGCTTATTTCAGAAAAGCCACCAGGAAGTTACTGGGTTGAGGTTTCTGTTGTGGAAGTGTATAATAATGAAATTTTTGATCTTCTGGCCAAAGACAGTTGTGGAAAAGTATTTGGCGTCAAGCGTGATGTTGTCACAACCAGGGAAGGGAAGAGCGATGTGCCATTGCTGACGCACGAGTGAGTACATGGCTTGTTCTTACCATCCAAACATGATCTGGTGTTAACGCTGTGTAGAGCTGTCACAAAACTGCATTATGGGCACCAGATTGCTTCTAAACAATGAGTCCATATGCATATTTACCATATGCAAAAGAACAGTTCTGTTTCTGTTAGCTCAGTCTATTAGATTGCAGTTGGCTGCAAATGTCAAAATACTTCCAGAAATAACTGTACAACTACTTTGAGTTATACTCCTGTGTTAAGTGCCTTCCACTCAGAGTGCCTGAAGATTGCTGCATATTTTGTTGTTGCTGGATGTATGGCATCTTGTCAGCTGTAGAAAAAGAAGGGATAATCTAATCACAAAGCACTTTCCATTCAGTCTTACTGAATTATAAAATTTACAGATTATAATAGAAATATACATACAAGTTGTGAATAGTTAAACAGCTGTAGGGTGTTAGCTTTCCCTTTATGCATTGGAGTTACAAAAAATTAGAATAAGATTTTAAGTGATCTTTTACTACAAATGCCCATGTTTATATTGCTTAATGTTTTGTTTTCATAACTGGAGGTGTTAAACCTGGAATTGCAATGTTGGCATTTGAACTGGTAGGTCTTGAAAATCGAGGTTCTTCAAACTAAAAGCTAAGAAGCAGCAAAGCTGCTCACCATTCACTTTTAAGATGTGCCTTCCCAGCATCACTGCATACCAGGTTTGATTCTTATTTACACAACTTGACAGTGTAGGGAGAGCTAGGGTATTTAAGGCTACAGCTATACTTATGTTAATGCCTTCTTTTACTTACTAAGCATTACAAAGATTTGTTCTAGTACTCATGGGAATGATTCTTGGCATTATGTAAGTGTGGCATACAAAGCACATCTACAGTGCTTTCTTATATATAAAAAGCTTACCTTGGGTAATTAGATGTTAAAAGTCATGTGTTCATAAAATTTCATCCATTAACAAGAGGGAATCTGTTTCAAATGCTTCATTTCAGCAATGGCTGTTTATCATAGAATGTCCTGAGTGGGAAGGGGTGCACAAGATCATTGAGTCCAACTCCTGGCCCTGCACAGGACAGCCCCAAGAATCCCATTCCAGTACCTGGCCACACTCTAGGTGAAGAACCTTTTCCTAATATGCAATGTAAACCTCCCCTGACATAACATTAGGTTGTTCCCTCAGGTCACCAGAGAGAAGAGATTGGTTCCTACCCCTCTGCTTCCCCTAACAAGTAACTGCAGTGAAGTCTCCCCTCAGTCCCTTCTTCTCCAGGCTGAACAAACCAAGTGACCTCAGCTTCTGCTTACGTGGCTTCCCCTCTTGGCCTTTTAATGTTTTTGTGGCCTTTCTTTGGGCCTTTTGCTAGTAGTATCAACTTTAGCTAGAAAACAAAAAAAATTAGGACAAGCAGTACTAGTGGCACCAGAGAGGTGATGGTACCCAGTGGAATTAAACTGGACATCACTCTGTGAGCACCCAGCATGAGAACAGATTCCAGAAAGGAGCATGTGCATTATCAAGATGTCTAGAAACATAAAAAAGTGTCCTGCTCCTTGAGTAAATAATGTTTGTGAAAAGAAATATCTTGCTCTGTTGAAATGTTTAGAACAGCTTAGTGTTTTCTGTATTTCTGAGGAAACATGATGTTTTTCTTCACTTTTCTATAATAATTCTTGTCACGGTGTTATCTCTACTTTTCCAAGGGGAACTGGCAGTCAGATATCAAATGCATCCCATGCCAATTAAACAAAGTGCACTATCAGTGGAGATAATTTTGTCCTATGGGACTTAGTCACATAAGCAGACCAGTAGTTTGTTTATGTGGGTTTAATGATATATTCAGCAAGCCTTGATAAAAATACAAGAATATACTGGAGGATTGTGCAAACATACTTTTATTTTACCTAGTGCTACATCTTTATGGATTTGTGCGTTTTAGCAATTTAATTGCTCATAGAAAAGTGGGAGCCCAGAGAAACGGTCAAGTGGTTTTCTTCACTGTGGGAACTCTAGGACTCTCCTTTCTTTCTATGAAATAATAAGCACTGCAATATTCTCAAAAAGATTAAGATTTGTATCTGGGATATGTCTGCTCTTTGGTCTTGAGGTTAAATACAATTTCCATAGAAATTCTGCAAGCTTGATTGCATTCTGCATGCTCCTTAAGAACATGGAATGAATGAAAAGTGACTGGAGCTTAAAGTGATGAATCCTTTTGCCCTTTCTGTCTCTAGTATGATGATTGGTGGGTTTCTCTCTGTCTCTGCTCTTGGATTTCCCTAACTGTGACTCTACTCCAACTTTTAGTATCCAGTTAAGGCTCTGCTGTCAAGGGAATGAAAAACTCCAGGAGAGACTGGGAGCAGAACTTAACCTGTGTTTACTGAATCTTTTTTCAAAGGAAAATCTTTTTCCTTTGACTAGACAGGAAAGGAGCCATATGACTTAGAAAATGAAGATGGGTGCATGTAGTGTAGGCATGATGGGAGTTGAACTTTCCCTGTTTTATCAAAACCTCCAAGTACTTTTTAATTATGGTATTCCAGTAACTAAGATGCTGGCCTGGCATAATTTTATTCCTGAAAAGTGCCTGTTCCCCTTCCCAAGGGAGCTTTGCATAGTTAGTGGGTGACCCATATCTTTTCATAGGTTTTGGGAAAGGGAGAGGTGAGCAGCAGTGGGACTTATGCCATAGAGACAAAAAAAAATAGAAGCTGCCATAAGGTTTCATTTGTCCTTCTAGTTAATGAAATGGCTACTCTGTTTATTTCTGTAAATTTTAATTTATGGCAAAGGAACCTGGTACCTTGAACTAAAACTCTTAAAAGCCACTTATCTCAATCAGTTAATACTAAATTCTAATGCAAATATAAATAAAAATATGGACTTGTATCTCAATTACAATGCAAGCAGTGAGAAAAGTCCAATTCATAAACAGGTTATATTAATAATTACATAGAAAGGTTAATACGAAAAAACAAACCCAAACAAAGTAAAAGAACCATTGAATGAGGCCACCCAGCTGCCTGAAATCTAAAGTAAACAGCTGGTGCTTTGAATAAAAACACATCCTCATTTATGATAATATTTCATCTAGAACATATTGGCCTGCTGGGTCTCATTGGCCTCTCCATATATCCATTAGAGTTCAGTAGTCTCTTTCCTGCTAACGTTCATCTTACTGAATCACAAAAACCTCAGTCTCTTTCTTCTTTTATAGCTTGGTTGACTTTGGAGAACTTTCAGAATCAAATTTTTAACGTAACCACAACAGGGCTTCTCTTTGTAGAATCTGGTCCTGGAACGTGCGGCACACAGAGCACGATGAAGTCGTAGAGATTATACTAAAATATTATTTCTGTCAGTCCTGCTGAGGAGCTACTGTGCCAAGCTTGCCACACTGGGCTAGGGATGTTGCTTGTCTTCAATGCCAGCTGCAGCTTCTCAGCTGTAGGTGACAAGCACTGACAGCCCCTGAGCCCTGACTTCCTTGGCAAATGCAGGGGCAGGGCAGCAGCTTGGAGCACTGACCATTTGCCAGCTCATAGCAGCAGCTTGCAGAAGCTGACAGCCTGGTGCTGCATCCTGGCCAAGGCTGCTTCCCTGTCAGACCTTCCAGTCCTGGCTGACTAGCCACTGGAAGATGCAGTTGGAGGCTTGGGAAGGCAGGATGTGTGCCTCCTTGGATGTGAGGCAATAGTCAGATCAGCCCTGTGTGAGGCTCTGACCATAGGAATTAGAGCCACTGGCTCTCTGCTGGCACCAGCTCAGAGAAACAGGAGACATCCCCAGTGGGTGCCCAGAGGTACTGCTGTCACAGTGGAGGCAGGCGTGTGCAGCTCAGGATTGATGGGGAAGTCTATAGTGATTGTGTACCTCATGCAGCCCTGGATACACAGGGAACTGCACTTGGATGGCTGATTCTCCTAAGTGCCTAGAGATATAGTGTGGCCAAATGCTTTTCTGTTCTTCACGTGCCCTTGCTTTGTTTTCCCAGGAAATTGTTTTAGTTGAGTATAGTTTGTTTTCTTTTGTTCTTCTGTCTCTAAACTCTTCAAGTATGGCTCTTAGCATAAAATAAGTTTGTGCCCATTGTGATTTTTACTGAAATCAGCCAAATCTAAGTCATAAAGACCTTGCCTTTTATGATATGCCTGCTTTTGCTGACTGCAACGTTGTGGTACCAAGCCTGTCATGAGCGATATTAATGGTTGTGCTGTTACAGAGCATTCAGTGACCAGGCTATGATATGCAGTCATAATTTATACCCCCACCTAAAAACAATTGTTTAGGTGTTCTACCTTCAGTGATTACTGAAGAAGGCAATACAGTGAAAGGAAAGGGTAGGCACTCTTATCTCATTTGTTTTAAACATTGCAAACCTAGGGAAAATCATAGTGGTTTTCTTCTTTACCTAATCATTTTGTTTCATTTTCTGTTTATGTCAGTGTGTGTGTTAGGTCTTTGTCCTTTTGCAGTACTTCCTTTAACAGGGAAAGAAAACAGATAGTATGGGATAAATGGTCTATAGAAACTTATGTCTATCTATTCTGACATTGTGCTTATTAAACAGTAGAACTGAACTTTTTTCCAGGGATTCTGGATTTAATTCCAAATGTGAAATGTGACTTCCAGAGGCCCAGAGAAATTTTGGGAGGTTTTGCCTAATTCTGTACCTAAGAAAATTAGCTACCTTAGCATGAATTGGACAAATCTATTTCTTTAAGACCTGAGATTCCAGCAATGTCTAAACCTGTGTCTTTTCTTCCTAAGTGTGGAGGTGTAGAAATTTCCATTGCTTCAAGAGCTGAGCTACAGTACCTCTGGACCTGCAAGACTGGCAGACCACTTCTACAGCACTTTGAGGACTTGAATTTTCATCTTTATCCCACCTGAAAAAGTCTATATACAGTTGTTTGTACAGCTCAAAACTGAGAGTAGTATAAGGGGAAGAGCAAGGAAGTGGAAATGCTGAGGTTCTCATTCAAGTTGTCAGATTTCTTGTGTGATTTTTCCTGCGAATCAGTTAAATATCCTTTCTGTTTCTTTACTTCTTAGGACTGTTGAAAATGCATCTGAATTTTTGCATTTAGTCAACAAAGGCCTACAGCTGAGAGTCACGCACCCAACACTGGTGCATGCTCATTCCTCTCGTTCTCATCTGGTAGTGACATTGACCATAACCACAGTTGTCTTTGGAGATAACTTTGGTAAGTAGGATGGTTCTAAAATAGATCTAGAGCCAGTTGTTTTTAGAAAAACAGTCTGTGGACTGGGAGGTTTCCATATTGCTTTTTCTTCCTTTTTCCAGTGTTTGATACATTCCCTCAGTTCTTTTCCATTTTTTAACTTCTATGTACCTTCTTAAATAACAGGCCGTTTTCATGTTTGAACACTACTGGAACTTCCAGTTTCATAAAATCTTAGCACTTTTCTTTACATGCCTTGACTTACAGAGTTGTTGAATTTTTATTGCATGAGACAACTAATGAATAAGTGTCATCAGAAAGTCATAAGGTATAAGATAGTTAACATCTTGATAAGGTAGATACTCAAAGTAGTTAAATCACGTAGAATAAATAATTACATGTCATACAAAGTTTGTGGTTAGGGTAACCATAAATTTTAGGGGTCATCACATGCTTTTGGATGAGAAAGAATTAAATTTATTTACTCTCTGCCTTGCAAAATTTTCCTTTAAATTCAGAATCTTTTGAACTGTTAATAATAGGCCGCTGTCTGAAAAAAACAAAATGCATGTCCTATTTACTGTGGCAACATTGATATTTCTACTTTTCACTACCACACCAAGACTTACCAGTTTATTGGTTGAAGAACAACTTTCTTTTGGGGCTCTTGGGTGTAACTTTGTTTTCTTTTGCTCATGTTATAATTAGGCTCTCTGCTTTCAGTGCTTTGGTCCATCTCCTTCATACTCCGCAACAACAATATGATTTTAGAAAGTGGGAAATATTTAACATTTTTTCCCTTAGATTGCTATCAACAGTATCAGCAAAGCAGAACAAACAGTGCCCTCACTTACCTATGGGCCTTGCCAAAAGACACAGTTACTTGACAAGCTGCAGCTCCAGCATTCCCAATGTTAACTCTAGCCAGCTCCAGATTCCTGTCAATTAGACTGATGGTACTTTTCTAAGCTCAGTGCTTGCACCATTAGCACAGCAGCCATTTTGTCTAGTCCAGAATTCCCTTTGCCACTTTTAATTGCAGACACCCCAGCATGCCATGTTGCCTTGCAGCAAAGCTCTGCAGAAATGTCTAATTGCTGTTGAATGCAGACTCTGGCTTTTGATTCACAGCACGCGAATGAAGATGTGCACTGTAAGGGAACAGAGCAGCACCGTAGTTGGGACCTCACTGCAGCAGTGTGTGACAACACAGCTTGTCCTGTTTAAAAGCAAAGGATCCTGATTTAAAAGCCAGGTGCCATTGTCAAATATCTCAACATCAGATACCTAAGTCACTAAATAGCAAGTTGTAAAGTCTCTGATGAGTTCTGCACCTAAAGCTAGGGTTGACAAGCCAGCACTTTTTCAGGTTTGATTAAGGTATATTAGCATTTTGGTCAGTATTATCTGTTGTTTGAGGAGAGCTGTTTCTTAATTTCATTGTCTGAAACTGAAGAGAAGTGAGAACACTTCATTTGACACTGGCCTGAAGCCATTTCTTCTGTGTAACCCAACACACCTGCTCTGCCTACACTATGAAGAGCTGGCTCAGGGTTTAGCAGCAACCCACTTGGAGAAGTACAGAGTTCCACAATGCAAGTCAGTCTGCTCCTTAGGCAAGTTTTGCAGTTGGAAACTTCCTACTCTTCCAACTAGAACCCTTCAAGCACCCAGGAGGTCTGTTGTCTCTATGATCTGTAGCAGAAGATCTGCCTTTTATTCTTTCTTCCTTTCAGAGAGAGAAAGAAAGAGATGAAAACCAAAACACTAAGAAAAAAACCAAAACTGCTCTGGGAAATCCATTTTGCATATATTCCTAAGATAATGTGAAAGCAGCTTTCCCATAGAATCTGTCTTCTTTCCCAGCAAAGAGAGAAAGCCAGATGCTTCTGCTGAGGAAGAGGAAGGATACTAGTAGGTAACCAAGCAGAACAAATGGGAGTAATACTATTGAGGCTAATAGCTCATCATGTGGAGATCTTGCAGTGGGGTAGGAGGGCTGAAGGAAGTCTAGGGGGAACAGCAGCAAAGGACAAAACGGAAGAGGCAGGATAAGGGCTTTTTTTTTTTTTTT
>VZTR01025580.1:110570-166938 GCA_013400775.1 Chaetops frenatus
CTTGGATTGTTATCCACCCTTTGGCAGGGTCTTCCAAACTGTTTTGCTCCGTCTCACTCTGACAAGAGACTCTACCTCTCCAACCTCATCCTGTCCCAGAGTCACTGTTCTCCAGCCCTCCCTGTCCAGACTCCTGGGGTTTTTGCTATTACTGTACCTTTTCACATTTCCCTCTTGAACTCATTTGCTGGAAAATGCTGGCCTAAGAGGGAAATAAGATCTTTAGCCATTCCCTCTACCTGCCTAGAGGTGGGAGAGTAGGCAGCAGAGGAAGCTGTTGGCCCCATCTGACCAACCCACTATCATCAGCTCTGTCTGACATGGATGATGGGTAAGCAGAAGTGACTGTAGGTGCATCTGTACCTCATCCATTATCCTCAAGAAAGCTTGAATTTGAAGAATGTGATGCTAAATGCTAATAGCAAATTTCTCTTTCCCAAATGGCAAAGGTAAGGACAGCAGGAATTAATTACTTTTAACTGCACCCTCATCCAGACTGATCAAAGAGTTGAACTTGCAGCACCTCTTTGAATTGGTGCAATGTGTTGCGTAGACCAAACTTTTACAGTGTTGCTCAGGAGCAGCATAGCTTCATTCATAACCGTGCTGGATGGGTGGTAGAAGGGCATAGTTTTCCTTTATCCATTTCCTTACAGCAAATCGTAAAACACCACCTCACAGGCTTTGGTGAACACAAATACTTCACACTTGTGGCTGTTGTACAGTTTTCTCTCTGCAGCTTGTGCCATCAGTGCCTCCCTTTTTCCTAAGGGGTACAGATGGGGCAGCTAACAATTATAAAAAAATGGTGGAACAAAACAGGCTTTTCTTTGGGGCCATTGTGGACTCATGTTTTCAAAAGCATTGTTGTCTTATCTGATCTTAAGGTGTTCCTACTTTCTTAGTTCCTTGTTCTTTGTACATATGGAGCCAAAATGCATTGTATATCTGAAGAGATCAACTTTAACATGAGACACTTTGGACCATCTGTAGACAATTAATCTTTTTTAACCTTTTCTTGACATTACAGGTTTGAAGCAGCTTTGCTTAGTGTTACCAATGGTTTTTTCTACACCATACCAGGTATGTCTGGAGTGACAGGAGCAGCACTGAGAGAGACCTCTTTTATTAACCGCAGCCTCTCCGCCCTGGCCGACGTTCTGGGAGCCATAGCAGAGCAGCGAGCTCACGTCCCATATCGGAACAGCAAACTTACACATCTGCTTCAGGACTCTGTAGGTGAGGGATTATTCTGACTCTTGTTCAACAATATAGATTTCTTCTCCTAATTTTTCCCCTCCTTTGCAGTTTAAAACTAGATGATCTTGTACTCCTTGCTTGAATGTGGCCTCTGCTTCAGACTCTGGCTCAGGAGAGTGTGAGTCCAAAATGACAGTTCTGAATTCCTGAATTTGGCTAAACCTTGCTGTTTCCAAAGTTCAGTTGAAGAACAACATGTCAGTAGGATCATGTAAAGGGTAAAAATTGCATTTCACTGGTGTTTCATGTCAGGTGCATTTTAAACATTAAACTTCAGTCTTTATTACTCCAGGGTATAATCACCTACTTGCACATGCCTTAACACTGTGCCCTGTGGGAACAAGACAAAGGAGGAAGACAGGCCATGGCACTGTGCTACAACTTCTTTTTGTGTTGGGGTCACATCCTCTTCTATATCTCCTCATCTACACAGAAGCAGTTTTAAAGCAAGTGTTATTCCTGCAGTAATGTCAGATTTGTGTCCATGTGTGTAGTATATTAGTCCATTTTCTTCAGCCAGCAAATATTAGCCCTTATGCTTTTAATCTCCAGTTCAAGGCATTGACAGTGAATGAGGTAAAAGTTCTTTAGAGTTTCTGAAATCCTATGAATTTTTGCTTAAGCTCTGATTTTCACTTATTATTGGAGTCCCTACTGTGAAAAGGGAAAGCCAAAAAGAGAAGTGAGAGCTATGGTGTATGGGCACTGAGCCTGATTTTAACCAAGTCTATTGTGTGACTTTGATGAAGCGTTGAAAATGGCCATTTCCTTTTTTTGTTTAATCCTTGTCTGTAAACTTCAAGTCTGTTTTCTTTAATTGTCACACAAGCTATTTTGCCATTACCCCAAATTTACAAATATTTGACAAAATTTAAATAAGTGTCCAGACCCACATGCTGATTAACTGATGATGCTAAAAGGGGAAAAAACCCCCTACATTACAGATTGGGAAACACTTGGGGGCAAATATCATACTGTTAAAGACTCCCCATGAAGGAACTGTCTGTTTCAACAGCTGTCTTCAGGAGCAGTCTTCTGCTTCACGAAAGCAATGGTAACCTGTGCTCACTGTTGTGTAGATCAGAATGGTACCAGTGTATAACTTACTGAAAATAACGAGGTAAATAAGTCTGTTTTGTCTTTTCCCTGCTTGTAGGAGGTGATGCTAAACTGTTGGTGATGCTGTGCATCTCTCCTGGCCAGAAGTACTTAACAGAATCAATGCAGTCTCTGGGATTTGGAACTCGTGCTCGGCAAGTTCAGAGAGGACAAGTCAAGAAAAAAAATTTCCCAGTGCTGAGTAAAGGAAAATAAAACCTAAGATTCCTGTGGATTAAAGTATCATTAATGAGTTCCTCTGACCAAAATGTATGTTGTTGTCCTTAAGCCATTCTTTTAGATATCAACTGCCAGATAAAATAAACAATTCTCAATATGGCATTAGTAAGCAATAAACCTGCTAATGATGTCCTTGCTCCAAAGATAATAGCATGTATTGCCAACAGCTGCCCACTATGGTGGAATGGCAGAGAAATAAACTGGGCTTTAAGATGTGGCTTTGGTGATGTGTTTCCTTAGTTCTACTTGCTCTAAGTCTACAGAGCCCTGACTTAGGATGGTTTGCTTCTGAAAGGCCAAGGACGCATTCTGTCTTCTCAGTAGAAGTCAGGAGCCTAAATACCATTCCAGTGCTTCAAAGAAGCAAGTGAAATGCTTCCTCCCAGTTTGGATTAAAATAAGACATGTCATTTTGTGATTGCTCTTCTATCTAGCATGGATGGGGTCATTCCTAATGCACTGGCAACAGGTAGGAGTGTAAAAGAACCCATCAAATGTACTGAACGGAGTTTTGTTCTCTGGTTTTAGGTAGGAAATAATGGCATTAGTGAGATGGAGAGAAATTAGTAAGGCTATATCTGTTATCCCTCTGGAATGTAGCTTATAAAGCAAATGAGGGATTACACAACTTTTTGAAAACACACTTAAGTTAAATGGCTGGAATGGATCCCAGCTCTGCTGAGTTCATTAAACCTACAGCTTTGCCTGTTTGGGGGGTATTTTTGCTCCATGAATGCTGAGAGGCCCTGAACTACAGATCCTAATGGGATCCAACTTGTACAACTGTCGTAGCAATCGGGCCTATTGTTTCACTTGCATTTCCAAAGCAAGTTAAACACATTACAACCTTGAAGCTGTGCCTACAAATTAAAAAAGGATAACCACAGGAATAAAACACCAAACAGCAGCTTGTGGTATGCTGTTTGTCACTTGCAAGAGGCTTTCACCTTTTACACCAATGGTGAGACCACATCATGCAGGGTTTGTGAATAAAGTGATACTGGGAGAAGTTTCAAGGAAGTTTAAGCAACGTTAGAGGCGAGAAGTAGGTCCGAGATCAGCTATTGGGTTCAAGCAACATCTGATGTGTTCTGTGTGCTAAATTATTGCTCAGCAGAGGCCTCAAGAGCCACTCTTAATTTTTTTCCACCAGCAATTATTCTGCCCCTAGACTGGGAGAGAGGTCATTGTTAGGTCAGTGCAAGAAGACTTAAATTGCAGTGGCCTGCCCCAAAAGCTGGAGTTTATAGTACTCCAAGTCACTTAACCTTCACAAGCACAAATATTTATCCAGAGATTATGTAGCATACTATTATTGGAATTTCACCCTTGAATATATAACAGCTGCTCTGTTGCTTGCAGTGCTCTGGTGCTCAGAACATTAAGTATCCAACCAAAGAGCTGTAATTACACTTGCTTTCCTAAATAATGTCATGAGGGTAAAAAATGCCTTAACTTTACCAGATTCCAGCAGTAACAGAGGGTAGAAAACAAATCTGGCTGCAGGAATTTAGGAAGCTGAGTGGTCAGTAAAGCAATCTCAGGTGAGAAAGTGTCAGAATGAGGAATGTCAGTCTGGTAAATGAAATGCAAGGGCAGCTTCAAACTCACCTTAGTCTCTGGACAGCTGGGCTACTGAAGCAGCCTGGATTACAGCTCAACAAGAGGTTAAGTAACTAGGGCTGATTCCACCAGCAGTTATAAGTAATTTAATAATTTGACATTTTTAAGTGTTACACAGAAGTGCAACTTGCCCTGAGCTGTTCTTTCTTTTCTTTTTCTGAAAAACTGCCCTTCAAAGCTTTGGATTTATTTATAATCTGTGTTGTAGGAGAAAAGCAGCAATACTTATTATTGAAGCAGAGAAATAAATCCCTCAAATATGAGCAAATACCAAAAGGTTAAGTTTCTACATTAACATTAACTCTGCCAAACTGAGAGTATGCAGCATTCCCTATTCCTGTTTTCCTTGTCAGCATAGCATATCGCTCACTGTTTGACCTGTACAACTGAGTGTACAGGATATGCAGGGCAGCAGGGTTAACATTTTGTTCTAACAACTTTCAGGTTTGGAATTTCCTGGGTTATAGACATGTGATTGCTCAATCCCAGTGTCAGAAGGGAAGAAGGGTAAAAGTTGTAAGGGTGAAATGGCTTTACTCCCATGTCTAAGCTGAATTGTCTTCTGTCCCAAGAGTCACTCAGGCCTGACAAAGGAGGATATTCAGACACATAACTGATGTCTTGGGGAGCAAGCAAAACAGTAAATGCAGGGCCCTATACTTCTCTGCTGTCATTTTTCAGTGTTTAGATCTTTCATGCTTTGAAATTACATCTATTTTAGAAAAGCAGATGTGACAGATATTCACAAAGCTGACCTCGTTGACTAAAGCCTATCCTGATAAATCAGTATTGGCTATCTTGGCACTGTAAAGCTGAAACACACATACCAACACTAGGAGAAAGGAAAAAAAAGTGATATTTTAAAGCATTCTAAAATATTGAGATAGAAGGTCATAAGCACCAGGGAAAAGGTGGTTGTTCTTAAGAGTGCCCATGTAGTCTATATCCTAAAACAGCTTTGCTCCCTGTGATGGCAGGGGTATAACAAAATGAGAGTAAAAACAGCAAAAATCAGGAGAAGATCCTTTCAATGAAGTCCAAGGGTGCTTAATGCAGCATTCAGCTGGTGTCTTGGCACACTGAAGGTGGAGCACTCTCAACTCTGCTTCAGACAAGGCACTGGGTCAGTGTCTCAGAGTGCTGCTCAGAATAGAGGGGTGCTCTTTCCTATCCATGATCCACACACCTTGTGGCAGTCAACACATCAACCTTCCACTGCTGGGCTCTCATTCTCCTCCCCTGGGCCCTGACAGTTCAGTCAGTGCTCGCTTATGTCACATCTTGCACTGTTCCCTGGCTGGCCCTAGGAAATAAGCATGCATCCACGTGATGCTGCAAGGCACCACAAACCCCAGCTACCCATGGAACTGGCCTTCAGGAGCTCCTCTTGAATTTAGGCTGCTGCTTTCACCATCCTGTAGAGGAGCTGAGCAAATAATTTCAACAACAGTAGCCAGAAACTTCCAGCTCTTCCTCTAAGAGCCTGCCCACTACAGAAACCACAGCAAACACAAGAGAATTTGCTCTCATTAATACTTTTGTACTCAGCATCCTGGTTTAGGTCAAGGTGGCCAAGGAGCCAATGGTGTGGAGCCCGACCAGCACAGCACTTGCCTGGGGGGCCCAGGGTCTCACAGTCAGGCAGGTGTACCCCAGAGCACCTTACTTAAAAGCAGAAGCAGCTTCCACACTCCTAATCCCTAGGCCAAACATCCTCCCAGAAAGCAGAAACTTTGGATACAGTTCAAAGACAAATGTTTGAGCTCCTGTCTCTCGCTCTGGCTTGAGGGTCATTCAGCAGATGTGGAGATGGGGCAAGGAAAATGGGACTCTGCCACACCAATCCCCAAGGCCTAATAGCAGCAAGTGCTTGTCTAAGGTAATATACACAGATATGTGTGTACAGATAGACCTACACAAAGTTAGCAGAAATCTGTACTTACCTAGAATCACACAATGACCCGTAAAGTACAAATCCAAAATTTGGCCCAAAAGTACAGTTTGGTGCCCACATTTCTCTGTGGATTTATCATTACAGATGGAATTTATCAGCTGTGGTTGGTGTTTCGCCTTGCAGCCAAAGGAGAGGGATTAACAGGATAGATCCACTTTCAGCAATACCTCTGCCTCCCTAGTCTAGCAAGGGAGTCCAGGCAAATGGTTTAGAGCCCCAGCTCCCAGTTTGCCACAGTCAGGGAAACTGATTGCTCAAGAACCGAATCTTGAAGAACGTACAACTGCTGTGGAGGATTTTCACCTATGTTTTTCAGCCTTGAACCCTACTGTGCCTGCCCAGCTCTGTAGTGCTGGTCCAACACGTGTCTTTCAGCCTTTGCAAATTTGTCCCCAGTTCCCTTGCAGCACTCGGCTTTCTGAACAGGGCAAGGCAGCACGACATGAGGCAGAGCAGATCATGTGTCACAGGAGCAGGTTCCCATTAGTTCCCTCTGAAGATATTTTACTTGGCACTTGCAAGATACACCTTTGTGCAGGGCAGTTTACCATTTTTGAGTGCTAAACTCACACTGCAGTTCACAGAACTCTGCAACCCCTCCAGACAAGTCCTTAGTCTTCCTCATCACCTAGGAACACTCTTATCAGCAGAGCCCAAGAACTGTGATCCACCATTGCTTAAGGGGGCTGCATATCATCAAAGGCTTAAAACAAACCAGTAATTAAACCAGCCAGTGCCTTTTCCCCACTCTTAAACAAAACTTTGAACTATGCTGATGTTTGAAAACTATATATTTAATTCTCATGCATGGCTTCATGACTTGGCAGCAGCCACACCACAAAGAGAGCCTGCTTTTAGCCAGGCTAGAAAAACCATAATCAGCACTGGAAGGTTCACAAAAATGTTTTATCTGTTATTAAATTGCTGATTCCATTTTATGAAGCAATTTTCCAAACCCTTGCAAAACACAAGGAACAGGCAGAGTGAAGCTGTTATTGGAAATGGCTTTTGGCTCTTGCTATGAAGAATCAGTTGCAAGCTCATGGGCTTGCAAGTCCCAGCCAGAAGAAGAAGAAGCAGCATCTGCTCATGGAGGAGTAAACTGGCCTAGAGTGCAGGGATGCCAAAGGTTCTGAGCCTTTCACCAAACTAACTTGGCATTTGAACAAGGAAATTAACCAGAGCCCCAGCCAGATCAAAATGCCACATATCATATAATGGAGGGCACAGGGGGAATCTAATTGAAGGGCATGAGAGAGAGAGGAAACACTGCCTACAACTATTTTTGTCTTCTCTTACATCCACTTCTATCAAACCAGGTTTTATCTTGCAATGCATCTTCCCCTTTTTATTTTGTTTATTAAAAAAAATAAATCTAAGATTAAATTTGAGCCTTCTTGAATTCATGCAAGTATCTCATGAGATTAGCACATCTTATCCACATATTTGCAAGCCTGAAGTTGCACCTCTGCTCATTTCCCTGGGGAACCTCGGTTAAGTCAAATTATCACCCTTTTCTTCTCCCACCTCCCCTGGCTTCATGTTTGCAAGTATCTCCTCCAACACCTAGCCCCTCTTCGTCTTTTTCTGTTACATGAAATTGCTATCCTGGCTGGGATGAGTCAGTGCCCAGCAGTTCACTTAAACGCAGCATCAGGAGTGGTTTTCCTTTTAATTTTCCTCAGTGTCCCTCTTCTACATAAAACAAGACAAAACAAATAAACCAAAAGCACCACCAACAAAAAAACCCCACCCCACGACTATAAAAAGGTTTTGGAAGCCACACCAGCAGCTTTGAAGTTCCAAGAGACAGATGATAGCTCCTCCCTTACTTCAGATGTCTGGGATTTTTCTAGCATAAGCCTCCTCCTCCTCCTCCTTCTAAGCATGCCCACACACACACACACACAGCGACTTTGCCCTCTACATTCTCTGAGTTGTGGTTTTGAATTATACAAGTTCCAGGATAAACACACAACTCAATTCAGAAATGCAAGTATTTTGTAGGGCAGCCAATACACTAGTTAGGCACTCTTTAGGCATTAGTCCTGGGCATCCAATAATTCCAGCCTTTGGCCGAGCAGCACCAATGCTCCTGTCACAATGTGCATTACACGTTATCTGATAAGTTTTGTTTGCATTTGAGATCCAGGTGTCTGACCCGTGTGCCACACCCCTCCCCAAGGCAGGTGAATGCCCGCAGTCATCCACCCATGTGCTACCTGGAAAGGAAGCAAATGAGGAACCCATGCTGCTCTGGTGGGCTCTGCTGCCAAGGCTGAATCCACGGAAAATGGTTAGCAGGTATTCACCTTGCAATGTTCAGTGTCTCCCAATGCAACCAAGCTTAGGCAGTAAGATCTGACAAGGTTTTTCAGTGTCTGGCTTGCGGGAAGCACCTCCCAACAGAGACAGGACCAAGTTCACAAGAGGCACTTTAGTATTGCAGTTTCGAATCAGGGACACCTTATGGAGATGGCACAGGGCTCAGCCCAGAGGGACAACAACCTGGGTGTTGGGAAGGTGCCAGGCAGGCAACAGCCTGTGTCCAGCAAAGGCAAGGGGCCACAAAGGGCATTGTGCCTCTGCACAGCCCCCACTGGTGCTGCCATATGGGGAGATGTTCCCAGTCCACTGCCCTCTTAGTCTCCACCCAGAAGAAAGGCTGACTTCTGCTCCCTTACCAGAATCTGGTTTACCTGCTAGATTTGGCATAACACTTTCAACAGCGAGGGGCAGGATATGACTGTGATGCCTGAACACAAGAAGCTGTACATACACGTTCAGCAGCATCAGCTCTTGTGTTTGCCCACGTGAACAAGGAGAGAGGATTTCTGATGGACACATTGATGTGGGCACTACCTGGCTGTAAGAAACTCACAACAGCCAGTTTCAGGACATGGGATGCAAGCAATAGGCCTACAGTTTTCAGCACATGTAGGTCTATGTTAAGCCTTTCTTAGGACCTTATTCCCATAAATCCAGACATATGGATGTGTCACAACCTTTGCAGTGCCATCTGCATGTAATGAGCTCAGCTCCTGTCGCACACAGACAAAAGGCAGGAGAGCTGGTGAATAACAAAAATGTTAAAATGTGCAGTTGCATGGGGATACGGAGCAGAGGATGATACACAAGCTACCTGCACAGTCCCAGAAAGGGTCCTGAAGCCCTGGTAAAGAAACCTTCCCTGGTCATGTTACCTAGCAGGGAAATGAAACACCTGGGGAAGCTGAACACACAGGTACTGCTCCCGATCCTCACATCACCAGGACTGCACCCAGTCTGACTGTGGAGCTTGTATGAGCTTAGAAGTAGCTACAAGTACTACCTTAGGCCATATTCAGGACAACAGAGCAGCTACCCTCTCCACTTATATTCTCCATCACCTGCTTTTACTGGAGGTGAGTACCCATGCTCACTCCTGCTGTGTCTCTCCTGAAGTGAGCCCTGCACTTCCGTGGAATGGTCAGGTGGTCCCTCTGCAGAACATCCCTGCCAAGCCAAGGAAGGGGCAGTGCCACTTAGGACACCTCTGCCTGTTTGCAGGCAAATCTGGTGCTGCAGAAGGCAGGAACAACTGCCTTTGCCCAGGACATCTTTTTGAAGAGAGCTGCCAAGGACTGAGGATCCCAACATCCCCAAATGCTCTGGGAGAGCCAGAGAGGGTTACACACCACAGGCCAAGCATGGACAGCACACAGGAGTCCTGCAGCCACGTGTGCTCTGGGCCACACACAATGCCACAGCTACAGGTAAGTGTGGTGATGGGAAACTTGAAGGCAAGGAGACACCTCACCACAGACATAAGAAAGCAAAAGTAACCAGGCTCAAAAAATGTTAGGGAGTTTTGGACACCATCTATTTCCCAAAAGGAGTGGAAAGGGAAAAAGAGAAAAGGGCACAGTCCTGAGGGAGCTCTGATAAAATAATGGCAGGCACGAGACAGTGGAGATGCCGTGACACCGACTCAAACAAATGTTGATTCACTGAAGTCCTGAAAATAACCCTGGCAGATCAGATTTCATTGGCACTTTGCACCAGGCAGCTGAGGTCCCATCCTCACTGCTGAGATTTTGCCAGATCCTGGCCATAGTCTCAGCTTAGGCAACTGCTTCTGACAGAGCAGGTCTGAGAGTCCCCTGAAAAAGGGTCCCAGTGTCTCCCACCTACTCTCACCAAGTGGCACTGCCACCAGGTGAGTGTCCCCTGCAGGTGTCCCACTGCTATATCCTGCTGTCCCCTTCAACCAGCTGCTCACACTGCCAGGTGTTTGTGGCCCACATCTAGACAGGGCTGCTCCTAGTTTGGATTCAGCAATCACAGCACATGTGCCCTGGGAGAGGACACTGTTGGACAAATGACATGTATGAGGCCAAGGTCCTCTGCAGCTCAAAAGACCAGGACTGCAGAGCTGTTCTCCCAAGAGAATCCCAAGCTCCAGGCACTATGAGAGCCACAGACATGATACAATAAAGGCAATCAGGAGTAAAATAATCCCTGGCCTAATGATGCAGTGAGCACAGAAGACTTACCAAGGTCCTGCCAAGTTACTGCTGCCCTCACCCATGCCATTGCTGCCTGTAGTCCTTGCAAGTTATTCCTTACAGCAGCACATCCCAGGGAAGAGTCAGCAGTTTCACCATTAGGACACACCAGACAGGAGGAAGGTAGAAACAGTTTGCAGGACACATCCCAGCAACTGATATGGCTCTTAGAGTGAACAACATTAGGAAAAGACTAAGAAGAAAACAAGCCCTATCCCATTACCTCAGCTAGGCTCACCTTACTTCTCTCCTGGGCAGCTCATCCACAGGACCATGGCAGAGCCTTCTGGTCACTTCTCCCAGAGCTTCTGCTGAGACCTTCTCTCCTCCTTAGCTCTTCACCTCAGAAGACAGAAGATTTCCTGTTCCTTGAATGCCTGCCCCTGGAGCACCCTCCTGATCTCCTGTGCCTTGATTGCCTTCCTCTGGAGCACCCTCCTCCTGGACCTGCTACCAGCTGCAGCAAGTTAAACACCTGAGCCACTAGAAACACTTTTTGGTCCCTGCTGTCAGGCATAGGAGAATGGTTTAGGGACACCAGAGACCACTTCATGCTCCTCCACACCCAGGATGTCACCACTTCACTGTCCCTGCTGTCACCGTGCCTTGTGGGTCTCTCTATTTTAACCATTTATCCTGAAATGGGAAGAAATTGTACTTGGAGTTTTGTGGGCACCTGCCTGGAGTTAGAGAGGCAGCTCTGAGCTCAGACAGCCTCAATGAAGCATGGCCAGAGTGGTGGCAGTAGCAGTGTGGGGCAGCAGCTTTGAGGAGTCCTTAAATTTTGTTAACCTTAAAGATAGTGGGTTGTCCAAAAGCTCAGCTGATGCCCTGGCAGTGTCCTTGGAAAAAAAGAAGCCTGTAAGAGCTCCTAATTGCCTATTTATCCTGAAAACAGGATAAAATTGACATTATGGCTGTGGAGGTCTCCCTAAGTTTGCCTAAGCTGCCCTAGGTTTTTCAGTAGTAATGCTGAAAATTTTGGAGCTCAGATGGGTCTATACTGAAGCAGATTGGAAAGCAATGGTTTGTACCCTCTTTATTATTTTCAGAGCACATATTAAGCAAAATCATACCCAGCTGCTCCCACAGCAAACCCTGCTGCTCATCCTGCTGCAGGATGTGGCTGCAGCTGAATGCCAGTGCTGCCAGCCAGGCAGGGCTGGGACAGGCTGGGGGCAGAGCCACTCCAGGGGAGCTGTCCACACTGCCAGCCTCAAGGCATTGTGTAAGTGTGGGCTTGGATCTAGATGTTCCAAAACACACCTGTACTTAAGGCTCTCTATTGCCCTTCTGGCATGGATCCCTTAAGAACTCCTATTGACAAATTGTCCCTTCAGCCAGGTGTGCTGGGAAGCATTCCTTGTTTTCCTTCTTACAAGCTGTAAGCCTTGTGCAAAAGCATGATTCAGGGAGCTGGGTTTCCAAAGAAAACCTAGAGCACTGCAACACCTGCACACAAAGTTGTCCCCTGCCCTCACGTTCCTCACCAGCCTTAATGCACCAACTGTGGTTACTGGCATGTCCTTCCTGACCATCCCCAGAACAGGAGCTCCCAAAAATGCATCACATAACCCATTAGCACTTTAACATAGGAATTATGGGAGCCCTTTCTTCACGTCTGACTCAAAAGACCAGAGGCAGAAAGTTTGCATTAGCCACAGAAAGACCACATGGGCAGAAAACCCTTCCCGACAGCAGCAGTGGTGCACCATGTGTGCCAGAGGAGACGAGGGGGATGCTGCTGGTGTCACTGGTCCTGCAAACACAGAGGGCTTAAGGATCCACTTCAGGGGACGATACAGGTAAAATCCAGGCTGGCTTCCCGTGCCTCCTCCATACACCCAGCGAGCCATTTAACCCTAGAGACAGGAGTGCAGATCATAAGCCAGACAGGAAAGAGTTCAATACCACTGCCTGGAACAACAATAAACTGCATTTCAGACCTTATTTCCAGCAGTGGGTATCTCAGAACACCATAAAAACCTCCTCTCTTTCATCCCCTGAAGTTACACATGGAGGAGAGAAAAGTACCTGACTTCCTGCAGTGTTAGTTAAATTAAGTTAGTTAGTTAAGTTTTAGCTCAGGAATCTCCATCCCAATAGCCAGAGCTCTTTTGAATGCACTTGAGTTTGAGGGTGCAGAGGGGAGGGTAACCCCAAAGCCTGCACCCAGCAGAAGCACAGGGAGGGGCTGCATTGATGCAGCTCTTCCAGTCTGAAAGCCCTTGATTTGACAGAGGCCCATAGTCAAGGCTTTCTTTTTTATAAGGGCGGAGAACATGGATGTGAGAATCAGCCTCCATTGCCACGACTGTTTGTCAGCTGGTTGTAGCAAAAGGGTTGAGTGCTACCACGGCTAATGCAAAATAATTTTTCCTGCGCTGAATGCTCTGTTGTAACTAAAGTGGTATTTTCCATGTGGTGGCTTGAGACGTAAGGCTGCAGAATGGAAAGCAGCATATGCCATATCCAATTATCTCATTGCATATGAGAACAGCATTGATTGGAGAAAGAAAAACAAAGATTGGTCTAAATGTATTTATGAGATTTAAAATAAAAATGTGATGTTTATATTTCCAGGAGTAAAAACAAAGCAGAATTCTAAAATACCACAGCTATGTTCTCCAATAGCCCATACTCAGCTGCCCTTGCAGTCTGCTGGAAAGGATAAATATGATTTCTAATCATTACATCTCTGCAGTAGACCAACAGACTTCCCATGCAGGGCTTGATATCTGGATCTTATTCTAGCAACTACAATCTCCTCCTTGCAGAGACAAACTCGGGGCTCAGAAGGACAGATACAGGCAGCACCTGGCTGACTGGCAGCATGAGAATGCAGCATGGCCATGGGCTCAAGTGTGCCCCCCAAAAATGAGCTTCAGGGCCAGAAAAGGAAGGATGAGAAGTACTTTGAGCTGGGTTTACTTTATAAAATGCTGTTTGGATGAGAGAAGTGAAACAAGATCCTTTCTGTACATTTCTCCATCATCTCATTGTTTCCTCCAGCCCATCCCCACTGACCAAAGGCATTCTTGCTGACATCAGACTCACCCTCTCCTGTGCTCCACTGCTGCTGAAGCCCAGCACCAGTCAGGGCTACCACAGATTGTGCCATGCCAGGAGGGTGCTGTGCAAGAGGCACCCCATATCTGTGCACTCTCGCCAAGCCCTGGGCTCAGCCACTGTGCCAGCTGCCCCTGCTCCAAATGGGCTGAAGGCAAGGGCAGAAGGGCTCAGCTGTTAATAGACAGCAGCCCAACCCTAATATTCAGCTACCCAAGGGGGCCATGGAGCTGGAGTTGGATGGTGGGCAAATGATTGCAATTTCTGGGCAATCTGGGCACTCAGATGTCATTAAAAATTCAGTGTGAAATTAAAAATTCAGTACATCTAATTTCCTGGGTGCACCTAAGGGAAATACCCAGCAGTGCTGCCCTGACACTGCAGAAGTTCTGGAGAAAGGAAGCTCACTCCACGTCGGAGAGAAAAGCCACTTCACTGAGTGGTATTTGGGGCTGCCCCAGACCCATCCTGCCTCCAACCATGTCCCGTGAGTGACACTGAAGGCACAGGGCTGGCTCAGCACACACAGAGCCGTCCTGTCCCAGCTATAGCATCTCAGGGTGCAGCTGCCCGGGCTCCTGGGACTTCTCATCCCATTAAACGGGTCTGCGTTTATCAAACCAACTGGTCAGAGGGGCAAAGGTTCTGAACTTAAATCAGCGTTTCACGGCTGAATCATCCCGTGCCAAGGATGACCAGAGGCTGGAGAGCATCAGCTTTCTCCCCAGTGCAGTTTGCGACTCCTTGCCGGAGCTGGACCCCCGAGACCTGGAACCACCCCATGCACTTTTTGTGCGGGATTCAGTCAGGATCCGACGGCCACCGCTGGCTTTGGGCTCTGCTCACTGAAGTACCGATCACGTACCGATCAGGTCCCAGAGGCGACGGTCAGTCTGGACCCCGCAGGGTGCTGACAGAGACTGCCCGAGGTCAATCGGCNCCCGGCCCGGCGGCACCCGCTCTGCGGCCTTGGTGCCACATCTCGTCCCGCTGCCTCCACGGGCCCGGAGAACTGCCAGGGAACACGATGGGCCCCTTCCTCCTCCCCACGCCCCAGCTGGTGGGTGTCCAGGAGAGACATGAAGGCAGGAGCCAGGCCTTGGGCACCACGAGCCCGGGAAGGCACTCCCGAGAAGAGATGAGCTACCACCAGAAGTCTGGACAAAGTAACCAGGAGACACCCGACCCAGGCAGCGGAACCACCTTGCTGGTGGGCAAAGAGCTACAGCTTTTCACTGGGAGGCTTTAGGACCAGTTCTTGCTCAAAAATGTTCAGACTTAAAACACTTTATCAGCCTTCACAGTCTCAGACTTTGCTGCCAAGAAATCCATTGAAGAACTGCTCTCAGCTCACCCAAAATACCTGGGTTGTTTTACCCATCAGCTTTAGCACACACCTTCAGGCTCTACCTCCATGCATCTCCCACACCTGGCATGCCACAAAACAGATCCAAAATGACGACACTGTTCCCATCCCACACTGCAGCACTTGACTGAACCCACACAGGATTTGCTGGTACCGTGAGAAGCCTCATCTTCTGAGACAGACTCATTCTATAGGTTTTGGTCAGCAGCAGTCCTCCCAAAAAGGTACCAAAGTGCTATTACTTACCAAGCAAAGAAACAACGAGAAATTATAAAGTCCTTCAGATCTGGGTGACTTAATAGTGATCTGTTATTTAGTTTTACCTCCATACAAATCTCCATCTGTAATCAAACCACTCTCTTCCAGCATCCTCAAACCAAAGTTGGATGAGTTTTTAACATCCTTGAAAATTCATAGACTGGAAACATAGCAGGTACTGGACAAAAATATTAAGTACAAGAAAGGAAATCTTAAGAATAGGGGCAACACTGCAATATCAAAGTACATAAAAAGCAAATTTCTTCCAGAGAAAAGGAAAAAAAAAATTACAAGAGACTCCCAGTGAGCAAGCTTCTTCAAGAAGAGATCCAGATAGGCATACTGTGGCACTCCTTTGTAGATTTATGACCCAAGGAAAGCAAACTTTATCCATGCCAGACTCCAGGCCAGCAGGTTAGGTGACTTTGTTGAAGGGCTCTTCAGCAGCACTTTGCATCACGTGGGCTGGCAGCTGTCCTTGGATGCAGCCCCCCCCCCCGGAGAATGCTGACAGGATCTCTCTACACTCTTGGGAGTTCACAGGCTTGATTTTCTTGACTAACAACCATGGGCAGCTTAACTTGTCTCTTCAGTCAGATTCAACCCCCTTTAGTGTCCTGCTGACTCCAACCTGCTCAGCTGTGTTCTCAATACCTGACAAAGGCCCCTTTGGCACTGTGCTACTGAGGACAGCAAGGAGGAACAGGAGTTGTGACTACGGTGCCTCTGGGTTTATCATCACAAGCTGAGCTCATATGGATTACAGTCTGGCAGCAAATTAATTTCTCTAACCCATCTCAGATGGAAGACATCACTGGACACATTCCTCCTTGGACAGAAAAAAAAGCTACACAATTACCTTTTTTCTATCCATACTTTATTGCAGGTGTACATAAAATTATTTATATTTTATTTTAAACAAGAAATTCCTTTCATGGAAAGGAGAAACTTTTACCATTAAAATAGAGTGATTATAACACGAGTATTTTACAAGTATGTACAAATATTGGCAGCTAGTTTCTAACATCAGCTGATAAATGCTTACACACTAATATCTACCAAACTATCAAACCCAAAAATAAGAGACTTTCTAAATCCAAAGAAAAAATAAATGTATTACTAGCAGAAACAGGTGGTTGTGTTTTTTCTTTTTTTATATGAATACAAAAGTTGCATAATAGATATTCACAGTGCTCATAAGATATTGAATCATTCTCAGTCTATACACAAAAGTGTCTGGTCTCCCCTTCATATGCATATGTCACTTAGAGTACTGGAGGGAGCTGCACAGACCACTGAGAGAAGACAGTCAGACCTGTAGAGTTCGCCTTCCCTACCAGCCAGGAATAAATACAGGAATCCCCCAGGAATGTACAAGGCAGTGGATGCTCATGCAAGAGTCGGTTACACTGTTTTCAGGCATTGGTGTATTTTGTAACCAGCAGCAGGATTGCAGCGCTTCACCAAATCCTTAGGATGCCTGGTAACTGCAAAACCAGAACAGGGAGCTGCCTTGTGGCAATAAACACTTCCGTGATGTGGTTAGGCTGAAGCAGATATGGATGTGATTGTCTTTGAGAGAAGGCTGTGCACATGGTGCACATGCATTTTATGACACTTTTCCAAACAACTATACTCTCTGAATTTTGACCTTTTTTTTCCTGTTAACAACCATTCCCAGAACCACAAGCAACTGTACGTCTGCATGGGTGGGAGAGGTCAGTGGGGCCCTCACTCCAGACCTCCCCCCCTCACCTTCTTTATGGACAGGCACTGCTGCAGTAAGAGCCATCCCTCCAGCCCCGTGGGGGCTGCAAGAGCAAAGCTCCTGCATTGCTGCAAGGCTGCTCCCTGTAGTACAGCCATTGGCCTCCTGGATCCTGGCCATGCCCATCTCCTGTGGCTTACGGCCAAACAGGACCCAGGTAACAGGGAGCGACTGACAGTGGGAGGCTTGACTGGACTTTCTGAGAGCAGCCAGCCAGATTTCTTTTACCCATTTAGGTCCATTTAGGAGAATTTATTTTGGATGCAGTAAACATATCTCAAGTACTTTGCAAAGGCATTTTGGCTTTGTTTGGAAGAAAGGAAAAGAGGTTACAGTGAACACACAGCTCCTAATTGTTCATTACAAAAAGAAAGAACAGTGTGATCAAAGAGGGCACAGTCAATTAAGTCGTGGCTACAGTGCACACAGCTTGGGTTTGGTGCTGGATTCATCCCAGGGGAAGTAGAGCTCCTGGTCCCACTTCAGTAAATGCAAGTGCACCTGCATGGCCTGTCTCTACATCACACTTGCACAGAAGTAGCAAGATGATGGACTTCATGGATTTGCTACTTTAACGACTTATGGGAATGCAATTTACCAGACAACTACTGAACTTGCAAAGCCCACCATCAAAACAGCAGCTCAAACCTTCCTTGTTGTAGTCTGGCTTCCTTCCTTTCCTGAATTAGGCTATCTTAGCTTTTGATGACCAACACTGCAAAACACACACTTCCCTAATCAGCAGAATAGTATTCCTCTGCTTCTGGAATTTGCCAGAACACACCTAGACAGCTGTCAAAAGCTGGGCACAAAGCTGGGCCTTCACATACAAGCTTCCCCATGCTGGGAATTGATATGGGGAGGAAATCAAACATCTATTTATTTGCATGTAACAAGGTAGCAGGATGTTTTCCACACCAAATGCTTGAATCAAACATCATGATTATGATTATTTCCCTAGTGAGAGCCAGCACAACCAGATCCACCACTCTCAAGATCACCAAACAAGTACCCTTTGGTCTGGCACACAAACACCCTACGTTTCCACCATCCTCAGCCCTGCAGCACCACATATGCATATTTCCATGACCTATCCATGACTAAGTAGGACACAGTCACTCTGTCTGTCCTTGCAAAGCATCTTTCTCCTTACTTGCCTCCTAAGCAGAGGAAAAAATCTAAGGAACAGATTTATTAAAAACAAAGAAAAGAACAACATTAACGTATGAGTCAAAGTAAGGGGTGATCATGCCTGGACAAATTCTCCAGTCACACTCCTCTCTTCAAAAGCCAGTGCTCTTGCCCTCTGTACTCTCAGAAGCAGCCAAGTCATTTGCTTTATCTCCTCCCTATCTCCCCAAGGATATAATGCCAATCTGTATCACAGTAGTAGTAGACAGCTGACAGTCAGCTCCATTTGTTGCAATAAAAAAACAAAAAAGACCACACATTGTATTTGGCTGGATGCTTACAAAAAAATAACAACAAAAGAAGAAAAAGCTCCTGGGAGAGCAGGTCTTGCTCCCAGTGCAGCAAATAAGCAACTTGTGTTTGTTACAACTGAAACAGGCCAGACACTTCCATACACAGCCCTCCAAAGGTGCTAAGAGTATGTCCTGGCCTGACAGCTGTTGGCAATGTTGCAGCAGCACAAACTCAAGACAACCAAACTATCTGTACGCTAGCATTAAGAGACATAGACCACACGAGAAAGGGAGAGACATGACATAGACTTTCAATTTCTTTCTGATAAATCCATTTAGACACAGTTTGCTTTACTAGCTCAGCATCAGTTTTGGTCCCCTGTTTTTTTGGTTTTTATGTTGGTTGTGTCACCGCCAAGGGTGCAGTCCACTTCCATTTTCTGCTCAGACAGACACTTCCAATTCCAGCGCTAAGTGCTACACTCCAGTTGATTTGCCCTGTAGCCAGGTCTGCAGAAGCAATGCCATTTACTGATACGGAGCTGAATAACAAAGCCGCTCACCATCTCCTGCAAGAACCAGAGTGACATCACATGTGTTAATGAGGTATATATTTCCATGATGAGCTGTTTCCTGGTATGGAAGAGCTCCAATCTCATTACACCACAAACTCCTCCGGGAGCTGGTCCTCTCCCAGAAGATCCAAGGAGAGGCAGTTCATGGATCGCTTCCCGTAAAGGGCGGACTTGGTTTTGCAGTCCGCTGTGGAATACACGCAGCCGTAGACAGCCAGCTTATCCTCGAGGCTGCAGCCGAAGGTGTAGCTGTGGGAGGTGTCTGAAGACAGCGTGGCACTTAGTGACGGGTGCCGGCGCTTGTACAGGCGGATGTCGTCCAAACTCTGGCTGTGCTGGTCCGTGCAGCTCCGGCTTTTGGGCGAGCTGACCTGCCAGTTCAGCAAGACACACACGAATAAAAACAATGAGCTCAGACACAGCCTAAGGATGCTGGCCCTGCATGCTAAAAGCTTCCCAAAATTGTTCTTCCACTCTTTCAAAAGAGCCCCACCAGCCTTCTGAAGGATGTTGGCTTAAAGAAGAAGCTGTGAACAATTCAGAAATTACAAGTGCATTAAGCTGCCCTGCCATGTTGAGCCAGATCCTGATCTGTCTGCACTGTGTCCTCAGTGTCCAGTGCAGTGGATGAAACACTTGGCAGACACTGACACCTGAATGACCTCACACTTCTTGGCAGATCCACACAGTTGTCCTCAAATGGACAAAGTGCATTTAACAAAAAACCACCCCAAATGCTTGAACACACTGAGTTAAGTCTAATGAGCTGAAAGGGAGGTTCAGAGGGCAGCCATGCAAACTAATGGGTTACAGTGTCCAGTAATTGCAACAGTTTCATCTACATAACACAGTTCCATAAAGAGCAGCAACACATCAGCGGTAATTCCCAAAGGCAGCATCTTGCTACACAAGCCTCTGTGAAGGAATTATTGACCGTTTGAGGGTATTTCCAACTTCACCGCTTGTATTTTTTTCTTGCTCTGCCTCTTTAATAATCACCTCTTAAATGCTAATATTGAGGCTAATGTCAGGAATACAATTTTGAAACTAAGACACTTCTGTTGGTACCACAGAAAACTTCCTCCCAGTATCACTTCTCTCACTGCCATGTGAGGGCAATTAAAAAACTGCCCTGAGGAAATCCTGTGCTGGCTCAGCTGTACTCCGTGAAATAGGAACGCGTTGCACTGTCTGGTCAACGCTAAGGAAACCCTGCAGCATTTAGTTACATGGCCTTGTAAGGAAGATTTTGATAGTTTTCTAAGGAGGCACCAAGTATGTGATGCACAAAAGTGGCAGCCAGGTCTTTCCCATCATATAGGCAGTCTTGTGTTGAGCAGAACCATTTTTATAAAACAGACGCCTCATGATCATATTTAACAGCGTAAGCATGATAACAGCAGTAACTTTAAAAACATTACAGCGCTAAGCAAGAAGCCCACTTCCAGCCATGAGCTCTTAAGTCTTCCACACAAATAGAGGAATAACTTCATTGGGATTTGTACTGTATGATCTTTAGCTTTGGAAAAAATAACCATGATTCTAATTCAAATCTCCTACAGCACTTTAAGGACTATTTTGCTGATAAATGAACATTTCTTATTATTTTTGACTGGGTCCAGAAAGAAACATGAAAAATTAAAAAAAAAAAAAATCCTAAGAAGTGACTGAAATCCTTGTTAAGAGTTTTAGAATTCAGATAAGGCAGATAAGGCCAGTTTGGATTAAAAGCAAAAAGAAAGGGTAGAGGTGCTTTTTTGTGGTTTTTGTTTGGTTAGGTTTTTTCAAAAAAACCACAACACTTCTACCCCAGTGGGTACAGCTATACTTTGAAAAGAGGTCCTAAAAAGACATTTTAATAAGCTTCTTCCAAATATAACTTCTTCTATGACGTACTTCACCATATATAGTTTCCCTTTCTCAAATGACTGATGAAAAGAAAACCTTGACAGAAAAGACTTCAGTACATTCAGAGTATAATCACACAAATGATATAACAACTAGAGTTCGAGCATCTGGTTTTGCTCTGATGCAAGCTGCTTCTGGCTTCAGGATGATCGAGTCTGCAACTCACATCCAAACTGCGTAGATGGTCTTTCCTCTGTATTGCACTGAAAATCTGGAAGTGATTGATTTTCCATGTCCCATCCAGAAGACTAAGGTAGACAATAACTGGCTTGCAAGATCTCCCTGCCGATTGCTCCAAACCTTTCTATACTATTTTGAACCCAAATGCTGCTCTTATCCTATTCCTGACAGCAGTAGCTGGCCAGCAGCTGGCTTTGATTACACCATGTGAAAGTCAGTCAAATCCAAACTAATCCAGGTGTCCTGATTTACAGCTGTGTCCATTACACTAGACCTCGGTTCAAAGCCCACACACAGACCCTCCTGCTGAGCAACCTCTCCCTTACCTGGTGAAGGGATTCCACACTTTGGCCTCTCATTTTGATTAATGTGACTTGCACCACAGACAGAGATTCCTGATTTATAGCTGCAAAGGAGAAGCAGGAAGTGAAAAGTATTGCAAGTTTGAGGTTTTGTGGGCTGTAGAAAAGAGAAGCTGTTCTCACATTCAAACAGTGCTATCCTCTAAAGGTAAATAGACATCATTAAGCACCTTCAGTGCTCCAGGAGTTTCGCTCACAAGTACTCATTTTTGGCCCTAAAGATCAATGTTTGAAAACTTTCAAAAAAACAGTTTCTTGCCAACTTGTCCCATTTTCACCCATTTTCATTTCTTGCTTTGCTATAAAGGCTGTATGTATTAAGGCCAGACAGATCCTGCATAACCCTGTCACCTAGCATTCCCTGTATCACAAGCCACAAAACTTTACCTAAGAATTCCTGTGACCATGCCATCATTCTGTGGTTGAACCCCCTTGGCTGTTTTGTGGCATACAAGATATTAAAACATATTCCTTCCCCACAAAAGGTTTACCTCAATTATCTTTTTGTCATTAACTAACTATAATCTTGGCACATTTAGAAAAGGGAGACTTTGGGGAGCACAGAGGAGAGCAGCACTGTACGATACAGAATGCTGGCCTGTAAGCTCTAGATGAGCTGCCTGCAAATCCTGTTGCAGTGGGGCAGTAGATAGCACTGTCAGCTTTTGGGAAGGAGATAACAGTTTTCCTAGATCCCTCAGATTACGCCTGTTGCTAGAGCCTTAAAGAACAGCACTGAGCAGCAGCAGAAAGCCATCTCACCTTGGCAGCTAGCAGCATCTAGAGGCAGGGATTCAACAGATTCTCCCACAGTAGCCTCTTCTAACTGGTCTCCCTCTAAAGGCTCATCTACAGGCATCTCCTCTGGCTCATCTACTGCCAGCTCAAGCTCTAGGAGGAAGAGAGCAGCAGGAGAATGGTTAGCATTACACTTGAGCTCCAAGCTGCTGTACGGTCTCTTACTCCCTGCCCTCCTGCAGGAGAAGACAAAGTGGGCTTAGAAGTTGCTCCACATGTCCAAATTCTTTACCATCCTCCTGAGCGTCATCTTCAGCCCGCCCTTTGCTGCCACTGTCGATGCCAGAGCTACCGTAGCTGATGGTGGAGCTGCAGGATTTCTCTTTGCGGTGCACGCGGTCAATGCTGAAGGGCTCATCCACCGACATCTCCACGGACACGCGGTGCCTGGAGTCAGCCTCGATGCCCGAGGTGTGGGAGCTGCCGTGGCTGCCCGTGGAGTGGCGCGAGAGGCGGTTATCCCTGCGGCTGCCCCCGCTGCTCCCGCTGCCACGGGAGTTCTTGTCGCACGGGTCCAGGTCCATGTCCAGGGTGTCGCTGATATAGGACTCCCGGTAGCGCTTCTTCTCTGAGGAAGAAATGTGGGAGAAACCAGCGGGAACTTTAAGGAAGGGTAGCAAAATACATTCGGGAGCTTCTGCTGGCACAGGTCAACAGCTAAGAAACAACTGCTGCAGCTACTGAACAAATACAGGGACAGCTTTGTATTTTGTTTGCTCAACAGATGGATGCTCAGGTGGTTGTAAAAGAATTAGTCATACTCGCAGTAAACCCAGCGTCTCCTAAATTAGAACAGGCAGGTAGAGGCAGTTATGATACGAAAACAGTAGGTTTCTGAGTGAAGGTCAATAACAACAAAGCAAAACAAAAGCAAGCAAAAAAAGGGAATTACTTAGTTAACTTCAGTGCTCAATTTTAAAATCAGGTGCACTGATTGGTTCTTGAAATACCCACCACTGTGTGAAGTCAGCAGCTAAGAACAAGAATCCTGTGGCTGGTATTTATTAATGATTTATTATTTCTCCCATGGCTTGTATGTGCTGAGGGTGGTTGAGAAATCCATGAGACATTAATGGACACAAAACAACTGAGGGCTTTTTGTCCACAGGTATTTGATCAATGAGCCTTTCTGCAGGTGACTGGCACATGCCACTGGCTGCACACACACAGCTCAAGGCCACTGCTATAATCTCACTGAAGGGAAAGACAGAAACCACTTAGAAGGACATAGTACCCCTCTACTGCTCTCACACAAACACACTTTCTGATCACAGTCTACAATGTGGGAGCCATGAACACTGCTTAGGAATGGACTTGAAATGTATCTAACACCTCTGTTTCTATCACTGACCCCCTGCTAAGGCAGAAAAACCATTAATTAGATGAGACTAGGCACCATGAAACAACAGGAGAGACTAATACACCACACTCCTCCCCTTACCAAACTCACACGGGTGTTCCCTAACATACCTTCAGCCTCCTCCAGTTTTTGGATCTGCTTCAAAACTGGCTGAATATTCAGAAAGAGCCGGTGGCTATTGCTGAGTAGCTGCAGCAAATGCCGTGACCTGAAGGGGCAACCTGTGTAGTAAACCAGTTTCCGTGCAGAGGGCAAACCATCTGGCTGGATTTCAAATTTTTTCCCCTGCACGAAGAGGAGAGATGCCAGAAAAATGAGCAAGAACACGTTTTCAGCCAGGCAGCTACCAGAGATAGCTGTGGTCTTGTGCGTGCAAGTGACAGGACCTGGCGCGGTAGCACGGGCAGGCCGATGCCGCATCCCAGGCTGGCAGCCACTGGCAGATGGCCTCCATTCCATCATACTCACCAGAAAGGCCAGCTTCCCGATGTGAGACCAGGGAAAGTCATAGAGGAGCTGCCGAACGTGATTCACCTCCTGCAACACATCAAACTCAGAGTGACACAGGGACTGGCAGGTACAGGGCGGAGTCAGCGATGTGCAAAGAATTTGCAAACAACCAAGAATTTGAGATATGTGGAGCCTGGTGTTCGCAGGGGAGGCAGGGGAGCCACGGTGAGGGGGGAGGACAGGGAACTCGGCAGAGTTAATGCTCTACCAGAAGGCATTCACAGCAGTCTGTTACCTGATAGATGTGCATTCCTCTCAGGGTCAGGCCCAGGATAACTGTCGGCCGATCCTCCTTCTTATCCTAAAAGAACAGAAGAGTCAAAGGTTAATCTACAAAGACCATGCTCTTGTTCTGGCACCTACTGCAGGAGAGGTAGCAGGACTCCTCATCACACAGATGCCATCAGCTCATTTGGTTTTTATTATGTTTGTAAAGTGCACCTTGCCTTGTTGACCCCTGAAATATCTACAACTAAAATCCCCTCATGCTGGGAGGCTCAGGCATTTCACCAGCATATGTCCTAGCTGCTCTGGACAGGAATCCTGTAGCTTTAGTGACTTGAGAGCATGGACAGTTACTCCTCTCAGAGGTACCTTGTAACCATGTGCTGTCTCTGCTGTCCCCATGAACATGCACCACTCTTGCTCTCCAGGTGACAGAGAGCTCAAAATAGAAGAGGAACCCATTCTCCTCTCCTTGCCACAGCACTGCTGTTCCCATCCAGGGATTTGCTAGATCTTAGGTGTCTCTTGGCTGGGAGGGAGCTAATTAATGCCCAATTACTGGGACTTTCATTCTAACATTCAGTCTTGGTGTTGGGAGCAGGTGGTTTTACATGTTTATACCTGGGTCGAAATACAGTCTGGCTTTTAACTCATGCTGCATCTTGGTATGACATACTTGGTCTCTAATCAGATTCTTTAGCTTGAAGACCAAAAAATAACAAACTGGTTATTTCAGCCTCTCCTAACACAGCAGAGTTAGGGAGAGGAACACATACATTTTTTTTTGTTAGGAGGAAAAGCAGAAAGAGAATTTTAGGATAAAAAATTTATGGGTTCACAGAGCTCAAACTTCACATCATAACTTTCTTTCTTCATCTGCCTTGAAAGATTCAAGCCTTGTGCCATCACATTACCTCACCCTTTGCCCCTGGTCACATCCATGTCTTCAGTTCAAAGTCACTAAGAAATATTTTCTGCCTCCTAAAGACAAAGAGCTTCATAAATCAGTATTGATCTGAATGAGAGACATGGGGTGAGCTGTGATTTTTTTTCTAGTTCCCAACCGTAGCAGAAGCCATGAGGAGGGTGTTAAGACAAAAGTGACTGCTTTTGAAATCTCAGGGCAGCCAGCACACCAACACCTTCCCCTGTCACCCCTCTGTGCTCAATCAGGCAAGTTGTGATCCATGTGTCACCTAGGAGGAGCATCTCCCATCACAGAATGAGATAACTGTGTCACACGGCAGGAATAAGAGCATATAATGGATCAAACAACAGATAGAAGAGTACACGATGCCAAAGTTCAAGTCAGACAGGAATCTGGATATTAAGAGCAACCAATTTCACAGACTTGGTGTTTTCGGATATAAAAGGTATCACGTCCTGCCAGCTGGATTTCTTATGGCATTCAAGTGAAACTAACTCTCTCATGACTGCATCATTAACAGTATTAAGAATAAAACAGGACAGAAGAGATGTAGGTGAGCATCTGTGGTTTGCAAGTAACTAAGTCTGGACTACAGATCAAAACTTACCTTCTCTAGAAAATGCACATTTCTTCAGTAACTATAGCGGTTAGATACATTCAAAGGACATGGATACTTCACAGACATAATTCCCACTGAGCACAAAAAGTTTAATGATGAGTCTGACAGAGTAGAGTATCTCTATTTGGATAAAAGGCCCTCTATTCCTAATAGCAATAGAGGTTTCACTCAATTGAGTGGAACCTAAAATTTCTCATTAGTCCCAATTCTAGATCTAAACAGTCAGCAGGTGAAAATGAAGCACCTTCTGTTTAAGCAGGCTTGTGTAAGGAGTCTAACAAGCAACAATTTAGGAATCCAAAACTGCCAAGAAAAACATACAGCTGAAAAAATGCCAACCACTCTGGCAGAGTTGGAGAAAGAAGGGGATACACAAGGTGGACTCAGTGTCACCTTCAGTTGTTATGTGACATTCGTGTGAAAGCTGGCCGACCTCTTGTCATTATTTCAATGAACTACAACAACAACAACAACAAAAAAAGAGAGGCTTCACTGATTTCCCTGGTGCAATTCTACTGACAGGCAGGGACAAACATGAAGTTTTGCCATTCCTGTGGCCAGTTTCTTGGCCGAGGAACAAAACTAAATTCCAGCCATATCTGTATATTGGCAACGGATTTGTTTGTGGGGACAGGCCTCACTGGCTGAGCGTTTTAGATTTGTTTGGCCTCTGTGAATCAGAGGCAACCGTCCCTCAAACAAACAGAAAAAGAAAAATGCAGTGGTGCACTCAATTAACGATAGGAGAGAAGTTCAAAATAAGAAGCTCTTTGTTTAACCTTCTGCAGCCTGTAGAAGTGGACGGGCACATCTTCCAGCAGGCAGGACTCCTTAATGAACTTCAGCACTGCTTCCTTAGTGCTCAGCCCTTGCTGTTCTCGGTGCATCTCTGGGGCATGTTTCAAGATGTAGTCGCTCCCCCTCTTTGCAATTATCTAAACCACAAAGAAAACAAACAAGTCAGCAACTCTTCAGCAATCCCCATGACAGGCAGCTGTGATCAACAGAAAGCAGTGGCTGGAGGTGGAGGAGGTTCATGTATTCCCTCAAGATGTTAATCCACATTTGCCTCTACCTCCCTGGAGGATAAGCATTTAAAGCAGCCCAGATGACATCAATGTCTGCAAACAGACCCTAGTGGCAAAACTGCAGCAGACCAAGACTACAGAGGTCACGTCAGCTCTTTTCACTTCAAAGTTTTGGAACTAGTTCTCCTAACTCTTGGCATCCATAAACGTTTGTGGGCAGATAACAAATACTCCTCTACATGCCAACAAAATCAGCAGCAACATCTCCGAACAGGCAGAAATACTAGGTTTTCCTTTTAAGACCAGAAACAACACATTAGGCTTATTTAGCATTTCCATTCTCAAAGGGGTGGATAACACTATCTCAAGGTATTTTTTTATCTATTGGGAGTGGTTGGCAGGCACGTGGCTTCACTAAGCAGCAGAAAAACGGGCACAGGGCCTTTTGCTCCTGCCCAGTTCCCGTGTTTGCCCACATGCCCTCTCCATACAAGGCTACGGGGCAGCTCAGTGCCCTCCCACGCCCAGCTGGTTCCTTTCAGGCTGTGAGTGGCAGTGACAGGTAAGAGGGATGATTGGCTGAATCCCCAGAGGCATTTGAAACTGGATTGCACCAGGCACCTGAGAACATCCTGCCAGAAACAACCTGTCCTGGCTCAAACCAACCAGACCCTATCACTACCCAGTTCCCACTCCACATTTTATATTAAACCCCTTGTCTCTGCATGCCCTGCCAGGTTAGCTGCCCTCCCACAAGGAAGGCTGGCCTTGGTGGAGGACAACATCGATGCCATCAGCTGTGCAGTGTCAGCAGAAACAGATGTGCCAGCTCCACAGTTCAAAGCTGGGTGGGTCAGCCCAGGGCAGCACTGCCTCTCTTCACTGGCATGAGACTCGGGGCAGCCCTTGGCCAAATGATATGAAGCACGTGTTGAAGGAAGTGATTGTGCTGGAGGAGGAGATTGTTCACTATCTCCTCATGAGAGCCCAGGGGCAGGGAGAGAAGCGTCCCCATGCCTGCCAGATTTTGCTGTTTGTAATGATGTAATAAATCACCCACATACTTGCTTGGGGTTGTGGCTCAGCGCAAGTGAGCAACAGTCTGTGACAAGCCCTTTAACTGCCTCAGAAATAGCACACAAGACCCACCTTTTCCAGCCCTTTGTTAGCTACCTTCTGACAAGCACCCTGTAACAAGGAATGGCACAGGATGAGGGCCTGTTGTCTGGGAGAAAGGCACACTGCTGCCCAGCAAGGCAGACAGGCTAGGATTTTTGCATAAAAGAGACTATCAGTCTTCAAGACAAGTCCTGTCACTGATCCAAACCTTCTCCCCAAAGCAGGGGACTGTGCCATCTTACAGGGGAGATGTACCTTGCCTGGAACAAGCAGCCAACTAACAGAGTCTCACCTGATTTGCCTTCATTTGACAACTAAATCAATTCTTGGTTGCAAGTCTTGAAGGGCACAAGTCACATGCACATGCTTATAAACAAACATGCAAATCCTTTCTCCTTCCTCTTACTGCACTTGAGGCAAAGGTTAATGACAAAGCAAGCACCAGAGGCACTGCACAGTAGTACTACCCCGTAGGGTTTGGATCTATCCGTCCCTGAGGTAAGCATTACAGGGATGGGAACAAACGGCAATGGACCTGGCTTTGCAGCCCTGAGGTTTTCTGGAGAGCTTGGGTTGTGCAGATCTTGCTGATGTACCACTGGAAACATACTACCTTTTAAGCCATAGAAGAATTAAACAAAGACAGCTGCACTGTCAGAGTTACTCATGTGACACCAAAACATTCCATCACCAAGGAAGCATGTACCATCCACCTCACTGACGAGTGAGCCCAGGAACATGCATCTACATCCAGTGGAAAGAAAAGAGGTATCTCCTGAGGGACCTTCAGGGTGACAATCTACCTGTGTGCCTGATCATTGCAGTGGGAGATGGGGAAGTCACATGGCTGCAGTTAGGTACCACCTTGGCATAGCTCCTGCTGCATGCATAATCTGTTGACAGAAAGATTCCCCTGAAACTTACCCATTGTGGGAAATAAGCCTGAGGTTCAAAATATTTGTCAGCATGAACCTTCTCTCTGTAGTTGCCCAAGTCTGCCTGTAAGCTGTAGGCAGCCAGCAAGAAGTAGATTTCTTCTTTGTGGTTGCAATGAGACATAAGTACTTGCTCTTTGAGATGGCAGTAGTAGAGCTGCCGTGCCACCTTATCGCTGCAAGACAAAGGCAAATTTAATTCAAGAACAAAGTTCAGATAAGGCCCTTCAAAAACTTCATCCTGCTGAGAAGAGGGATTAAACTTTGACGTATCTGATGTGTGCCATTGCCACTCTGATACAGCTGTGTGTATAAGGAGCACCAAACCAAGATCAAGGTCTTCTCCCACTAAGTGTTGTACAAACATGAGGAATGGTAGCTTCTACCTTGAGGAGCATGAGATCTAAGAAGTTAAGGCAGAAGGTAGATGAAAGAAAAATCACATCACACCTGTTTTGGAGACTCACTACAATCAAGCACTTCTGTTTCCCTGGAAAGCCTGTAGCAGCCAGCAGCAAGAGAGTCAGCTCCCTTTGACTGCCAGTCCTGTTTCTTGCACACCTGTCCTCCTTTCCCCTCTAAACTTGGCACTGCTTTTTTGTTTCACCTTGCCTTAGGCTCATGATACTTTTCAACAGCTAATTCCCTGCAAGATAGATCAAAAGACACAGGAGCCCTGGGCTTGTTTTTGTCTCCTTTCTCAAGCTGCTAAACAGGGTTTGTCTGATAAGGCATAACTGTGGCATAGCCTTGATAACCCACACACCCCCTGCCCTCAGAGATCATGGGAAGCTGCTGACATGTACATGTAGATGAGGTGCTGGACACTAGAGTCTGCTTGTACAAGTGTGCAAGTATAGTTTGAAGGGGCCAGATAACTATCTCTGCATGGCTCCACAAACTTCTCCATTCAAACTACTAGTGCAAGGGAAATATGCCTGCGATGGTGAAGGATATGTACCTCGGGAGTGGCAGAATGATATGTAATCTCTCTTTGTACAAAAAAAACCCCAAAATGAAACAGAAAACACTTAGCAGCCAAACAGACTCCATAAGAAAGAGTCCCCTTATTGGAAAATGAAAGACTATGGAGAGAGAAAACCATAAGCTTTGTTCAAGACAAGAACAAACGCCAAAAATTTGGTAAAGATTTTAATCCACCTAAATGATCCCAGCTCTTGGCTTCCCCCAGGGACAGAGCCACACCAGAAGTGCTGATGTAAATTAACTCTGTCAGTTGTTCATTTTTAACTACCTCATCCTTTGTTCTGTATCATGGATGAGGGTGGTGCTGTTTTGAGTGCAGCCTATATTCCATGTGAATGGACTACAAATGAAAACCTCTCTAACTTATGAAGTAATTTCTTTTGTCCATGTATGAAAGTCCATTTCCAGGAGTAGACTGCACAGAGCACTGCTCAAATATAAAAAAACAGATCCAAAGCATGTGCTTTGGAGTATAAATAACTATTTTTGGTATATTCATCTGGTGCTTTTCATACAACCAAAAGACACAAGCAAAAGAGTGCTAATCGTGTTTTGATAATGTCGTCATTCAACATGCTCTTTCAACACAGATGGAAAAGCAGTCACAATTTTCCTGGGGATATGGAATATGATTCAGGCAGAAAACATTAATAGCTGAGTGAGGATGTCTGTGAAGGTCTTAAAAAAAATTCAAGCAGGATTGAAGCTTATTTCAATGAGCTCACAGAGATGAGCTTAACAAAGAAACATTATTTTTCTTTCATTTTAAGAACACACTGAATAATTCAAAACACAGTAATTACCACAGAAGAGAACTTACCCTATTACTCTTCCATTTTCTACATAGTACTGTACTCTAAAGAACGCAACAAATGGAGGGCTGAATTTCTCTGTCCCCTAGAGCCAAGACAGAAGACGAGTTAAATTATCATCAGCATCCAAAATTCCTGTTATCCTATCTGGTAATGTTTTTTCCTCCGAAGTTCACTCCCCATACTGCTTTTCATTTTCTACTCTTAGTTCTTGGCAAGGTTTAGGGGGAAGTCTGACTGTCTTTGAGGCTTATGACAATGAGGCATCACAAAACATTCAGACAGGTTGAACGACAAAATATCCTAGGAAGAGCAGAAGATTTCTGGATAGGGGCGATGAGCTGGTGCAAGAGTCCCAAGTGTAGCCTGGGGACACCCAGCCTGGCCCAGAGTTACCTAGCTCAGCACCTGGCAGCACCACAAACACATCTGTGCTGAATGCAGCAAGCTTAGCCCAGCCTCCCTCAAAGCACCAGGCGAGGCGGCAGGGCAGCGTGCCATGCTGGCACGGCCGTGGCGTTTCCAGGGCACTCCTCGGAGCAACCATCCATCCCTGCAACCAGCCATCCCTCAGCACGGACACAGGCGCTGCCATGCTCCGCAGTCACTGCCTGGGGCTGAGGCGCAGCAGCCCGGTATCAGCTCCGTGCCTTTTGTTTGGCATGGCTCCTGGTTGGTTATTCACACGTTCCTGCAGCCACAGACCAAAAGGCAATGTTGGGTGTCTGCTTCACACTGAGGAGTGCTATTAGAAGAAAGCCAGCATGGTCCTGTTGTTTTAGCTACAGCCTAACTTTCTGACTTACAGGCCTGTTTGAACAGGAGAAAAAAAAAAGAAAAAAGGGAAAAAGAAGGAAGCTCTTACTAGCTCATTCTCTCATCTTTCTTACTTTGCCACTTTATTGTTCACACAGGTAACTTTGCTCCCACAAGCAGTTCCAAGGCTTTGCTGGTCAGACCCATTTCATTGGGACAAGGTACATGGCATGCCCTCCACATCTGATGCAGACACCTTCTTGATCATGCCAATATCTCCATTTTGTTTCTGGAAGTTGTTCATAGTCACCCTATTTTATCAGCTGGACTGGGCTTTCCATCTAAAACCTCTTCATAGGAATTAAATCCTTGTCAACTAACCCTGTCCAATAGGATAACTCATCTCAGACTGTTAGTACTGTCAATGGCAACTCATTCAGTCTTTTATGATTCACACCACACCAGAGGTTCAACACTTATCCCGACCAGAAAAGTGTAGCAAGAATCCAAACACAAAGCAACCTCAAAGCATACCCTATCCTGAGGTGACCAGAAACACCTGCTTTGGGAAGCTCTCACTGGCTGGACAGACAGCCCTCCACATGACTCTGGCTGTCTTTGAAGTAACTCTCACTCATTTGGGAAAAGCAGAGCACGTGCCTGGGGATAAGAGAGATCCCCAAACCTCACTAGTCATCTACAAACTTCTCTAAGCAGCAGAAATGGCAAGTGTGCCTACTCTGCAAAAGAAAACCCTTAAGCAAGGTGGAAGAAGTAATTTATGACTTTTACAACAACCCAATAAAGATATCTGAAAGCAATTGCATGCTATACTTTGTTCTAGACTACGGCTCCTCTATTAATGACACATACAAACAGGCATTATCATGTCTGAATGAACAGTATTAAACAATTACATCATCTTGTCTTTATTTCACAAAGCTTCTCCCTCCCTTGTCAGGGCTAGCTAGCCTTAAAGATCTAGGATTCCTTTCAAATAAAATAGCCCTCCTCTCCCTCCACTGTCCTTTTGGGCATACTTCGGGAAGAGTCACAGCTCCAGTCATTTCCCTTGTATCAGATTCAAGTCACAAAAGGTTATTTTAGGGTCTTTTGCTTAAGCTTAAAAATGAGGTCTCCAGACTAAGATCCAGACTAAGTTCAAATGGAAAACTGACCTTCTCCCCTTCTACAGCAGCCAAGCAGCAACCACGTGGTTACTAGTGCTCAGATGAAGTTGTATGAGGGGCTGTTTTAGCTCTTTTACTTAATTGTACAGCTGTGCAAAAATCACTGCATCTTGCTACTGAAAAGTATTCCATATACCATCTTCAAGAAATGCTTTATAGACCTTAGTTTAAGAGTTTTCATTTCATTGTGCAGTCCAATAAAAAAGCAGCAGCCTCCAGAATTAAACACCTCTCTTACTTTGGTGGTCTCTTTCTTCCATTCCTTTGAAAAGTATTTGCTAAGCTTCTGCTCCAGGTCTATGAAAACATATTCGTTATCTGAAAGATAAGAAAAAAGGAATTAAATGTAAAATAATTGGAAATTTTAGTCATAAACATTTAGATGACTCTACAAGTTATTTCCAAGCAGTACATTTTAAAGCAAAGCTGGCCAGGGAATAGACAGGGCAGGGGGGAAAAAAAAGTAATCTTAAGTGCACATGTTATTCCAGACAGCATGGAAGGAAGGCCATGCCTTCAAGAGATCCTGAACTAAAGGTTCCCAAACACCTTAGCCAGAAATGCAGAATTCCTGCTTTATAATCAAGAAGCCATTTATAAAAGGGAAACATCATCTTACCAAGCTAATTGTACTGTCAGCTTAGTGGATTCGGTTTTTTATTGTTATTAAACCAGCAAGCCCTACCCAAAATGTAGCACCATGGTCCAGCATGGCATAAGTAAGTAAACAGAGCTGGATTTTGACAGGTTGCATCCTCTGCATGTGAAGGGGATCCTCTGAAAGGGTGAGAAACAAGAGGACCAAACTCAAACGCCTTCCTCAGAAGGTCTGGTGTATCCTGCTCACACCCAACTTCTTTCATATAGAGAAAAGATGAATGAAAAAGAAGGGAAACCTGGCCTGCCTCGAAAGACTAAAGCACCAGGAGTTGCTCTCCACCCTAGAGAGAGTGAACAAGACAGAGCCTGAATGGCACATCATCTTGAAAGAGCTTTGTGCTGCTTTCAAAGCTGATGTTTCATAACACTGCTTACCAATTATCAAATACAAACAACTCAGCTAGTGAAAGATTTTTTTCCTGAGTCTTCAAGTCTCTTAAGAAAAAAAAAAAAAAANCGACAGGTGTTTCAGGCTGCAGCAGCAATGCCAGCTGAGCACATTCACCTGACCAGTCCCTCTACTCTTTGATCTTGTTGAGGACAGTGTTTTGACAGGTGACACAAGAGCCAAGATGAAGAACTTGCTCCTTAGACATGAAAGGAAAGGGGAGAGAAAGCAAAAAAAGAACCCTTCACAGCACACATTTCTGCCCCTTAAGACCAGTGCAGACTTCCAGATGAGAGCCTGCACTTGTGCCTGTATAGCAGATGCAGGCCTGGCATGGTCAGTGTTACAGCAGGTGTTGAAGGGGGCTCTGAGCTACCTTGCAGCCACCCTTGCAAAGCATTCCAGATCCTTACAGGGGCAGATACAGCAAATACTTTCTTTGCTAGCTTTCAAAAAACAAGCAAGTAAAACAAGCCCCTATCGCCACCTCCTTCAGCTCCCACCTCAACTTAAACCACACCTGATGTTATCCAGAACTGGCCCACACATCACCCTACTAGGAAACCTTCCATAAAATATCAGTAACCCTGGACACAAGAAGGACAGTGCCCAAAAAAGCCTTGTTTCCGTCTCCATGTTCTATCCTTCATTGTACTGATTGCAGTTGTACTTTTAATATACTTACACTTCTGTTTATTGCATTACTTGACATATCCCATACAGAAACAAAACAGTATTTAACAGTACCATTGAAACAACTGTATGGAATTTCTGAAAGTGTCAATAGTGGGAATTTAGGTGCTGTAGCACACAATAAGATATAGAAGTTATTTTTGCTGTTTTGACAAGGAGAAGAAGAGTTTTTATCATCACAGAGATTGTATCCTGTACCTGCCTCTTCACTTCTGTCTGTAAGATAGGGTGTCTGGGGGCTACACTGGCCTCAGCCCTTCACTCTCTAAGTCCATTAAGATCAGATAACGCTGCCTTGAAGAGGCTGATAGAAGTCCTAGTCAGTGAGAAAGAGAAGGGTTTGTTCATGTTAGACTTGTCTCTGTCCCTTGTCAGATGCCAAGCTGGTAAGCATCACTCCATAAAGCTTTTATTAAAAAGTAAGTAAAAGCTCATTTAGGAATTAATTGCACAGCAAGATACAGGAGTGGGATAACATGAGCATGGCACCCAGTCCCTCCCTGGGCTTTGGTAGTCCCAGAGAAGGGCAAGCCCTCCACCACAGGCTGGCCAAAGGCACAGGGCTGGTCCTGATGGCACAGCAGTGCTGGGTAAGGCCAGTAAGGGCTCTGCCAGCACTGTACTTTTCAGCTTGACACCTTGTTAAGAGGCTGTAACAAGTTGAAGGGTCACTTTTCCTTTCTAGTTCAAGAACGATCCCATGCCCAGAGGCATTTAGAGAAACACATTAATTATTCCTCAGCCAGGAGGGAAAAATTGCAACAGCAAGCACAGTCACTAACCCTGAACCATCCCATCACACCTGAGTATCAGGTCAGAAAGGGAAAAAGTGTGACAGAACAGTTATACTAGAGTAAAGCCATTTGTTACCCACACCCCACAGCCCCTGTTTATCTGTCATGTTAACTAGGTTAGAGATGATTTTGTGAGGGCCCAGATGTCATACCTGAGGACTCCAGGTTATTATCAGGCCTACTGGGACATGCACATAAACCATATGAATAAGCCAGGCTACAGGAGGACACCACAATGTATCATCTCTTCTTGGGGGTCCCACTCCTCCACAGCCCAGTTCAGCATCCTCCCTCCCGTGCAAGAATGTAGCACTGCATTCCTGCCTTAATGAAGTTAATATTACTGGAATGTCAACCTGTAATATAAGCCTCCATCTACAAAAACAAAGAGGTATTTCCCTCCACAGCCCTACTGCTTTGGTTTTTTTTTTTTCCTTACACTGGATTAGTCATGAAACCCTAAGAGATCTTTTGCCACATGCTAAAACTGTCTGCTTTGAAAAAAAGCATCTTTAACAAATATGAGGGCAGCAAACTGCAGCACCTCTGAGCAGTGCTGTACAGAACAATATAGAAATGCACAGATGGCCCCCTTTCCAGGGAAGAATAAATTTGATCTGTGGATCCAAACAGGGCTGGATACTCAGCAGGTACAAAATGTCATTACTCCACTGGCCTCAGCTGAAGGACAAGTGAAAGGTAGTAAGAAGCTGACTGAGAAGCATGCACACATAAAAATACACCCTCATCCACCTGCAGCTACTGACACCGAGCTCCCGAATCTCATCTCAGTGCTACAGGTGATCTTACAAATACATCAGCTTCTCTTGAAAGGTTCCCCCTTGTACATGTGTGCAGATACCAGGCCTGGCACAACTCACCAGTGCACTGCATTGCAATCACAAGAAATGCATCTGGACAGCCCGCTTCTTTGCAGTAAGGCAATTTACACATTTCTCCCAATTTCACCTTTAAGAAGTCTCAAATGAGATTCAAAGTTCATGCTGTAAAAATCACATTTCAAAATAAGCAGTTACCAGAAATGAAAAACACTTCTACTGCAAAATTAGCTCAGCACATTTTATGTATTTAAAAAAATATAGGAGACGCATTGTTGCAAAAAAATAATGGGCCAGGTCCCCAGTTAGAAAAAAATGACACAGTTCCAGTGAGTGATGCAGTCTTACAATAGGCATTATTTACACTGCAGGAAAAATGGGAATAGAAAATTATGGCTGTAATACAGGGTCAAATCAGTTCTGAGTCATTGTTAACCCAAAGGCCATTATTTTGCCTTAATCAGTTCCTTCTCAACTCATTTTTTAAGAAAAGTAAGTTCTCTGCATAAAAGCTAAGTAATGGTGAATGCCAAAAACCTGTTCTCCTCCTGTGCCCATTTTGGGCTAGGAGCACCAAGAAATTCCCCGAAAGTGTCCTACCACGAGTCAGAGCTTAGACCCCATAGGCAACCAGGAAGATTCTATTTACAGATTTGGCTGAGTCAAGTATATTTTAGTGATGCAACTAGACAGTCCAGAAGAATAGGATTCATATAAAATATGAATTAGTGCAAAGCCAAATTTCCACACAGCAAGCATTCTCTGCCTAAAAGAGAAGAGAAAAAACCATGGCTATTGCACTTAATTTTTCCCAGATGCTTCATGGCAACACCACTACATCCCTTGAGGTGCAACAGGAAACAGAGCGGGAGCAGGACAGAGGGATGCTAGGGCTAGGGGAGAGCTGAAGCTGAAGAAAACCAAAAAGCAACAAAACCCCACACTAAAAAATACCTCACAACACATGCTGTATACCTTACATAACATGAACACCAGCATGGATTTTTTCGTTTGTTTATTGAACAAGAGCTGTCTACACACTCCTCTTGCATATGTATCTCCCCAAGCTTCCAAGCATTAGTGATTTGGCAAAATCACTATCCACATGGCACCTGCTCCCACCACCTCCACATAACTTCTCGATGCTCCTGGTTTCTGATACCTGGTTGATTAGTTTACTAAAGGGTCTAAGAGAACTTGCTTCAGATAACCTTGTGTTTTTAGCCTTAGCAGGAAGGTACATGTATCCCAGGTGAAGGAAAAATCACAACAGAGACTGAGAGTAAAGCAAGGGAAGTCCTGGCTGAGGTCACTTCACCTGGGATGGACACAAAGCATATGGACACATTACAGTACAAATGTGGCATAAAAGGAGACAATATCAAGAAGCCTGAGATCATGTGGCTGTTAGGAACTGTTGAGGTCTGAACACTGAGCTAAAGGCTCAGTCACCCCTGGTAATGGATAGGTACTGCAAGAATCTTATGTTGGCATCTTACATTTAGCAACAAGGCATGCTCAGGCAAAGATCTTCAGACTTCAGCGGTGTCACAGGGATACTTCTGCACAAGAAGAGCTGCAGAACCACTTCCAGCACTGCTCATCCAGGGGCAAACAAACCCCTTGCAATTGTTAGGCAAGGATAGGTTGGATGTTGTACTGATACCAAAGGAGAAACGATTGACAGCAGATACAGGCAAAAACTTGCCTTCACAGGAAGAGACCATGTAAGTCCTTTCAAGGTGGACATTATGCTCTCTGGACATCTGAACACCTGAAATTCCCTCTAGGTGGTACATTTCTACATGTGTTTTTCTTATATTGCATTTAACTCGTTTGAGGTGCCAAAGGCCCTGTAATAGAGTTGGAGCTTAGGTTACAATACAGGAAAAATTTATAATGGAGATTCAGCTATGGAAGCAGATTTAAGAGAGGACAGGCAAGAAGCAAGGATAGTGAGGAATGACTGGTGTGTAGAAATCATCATAAGGTATTTCAGAGAACTTTTGTTATTTGCCTCCTAAGAGACCTTTTATTATAAGAGACACCCATGTAATATAAACATAACCTGGTAGCATATTCTGTCCATGAACTTCAGTACTGGAGGATGTACAGATGCAGAAGAGTTAACTGGAGGCAGAGTGTTTTTGGCAGAGTTAATCACTGAGCTCCTTGGTAAGCATGTGCTGGGAAGCATGGGCTTGGCAAGGTGAACAGCCATAGCTGTAAAAACCAAAGTATCATCCTTGAGGCAGGGGAGTTGAAGCAAATGAGTAAGAAAGCCAGCCTGACAAATTCGTAAGAGGACACAGAGACAGTGGCAGGTTATAGGAGCCACAGTCTTGCTCCTACCCAATTGAAGGCTTCCATCTGCTTAGGTCAAGCAAGGTTTGCTCCGAGAAAGGCATCGCCCAAAACGCAGGATCGAAGGGATCTGGGTTATAACAACAAAGGAAGCCTGGCTGTTCTTTGTCTGCTGACAATCAGTTTTGTTTTAGGAGACCATATGTGTCACTGCACACACTTTCCGATAACAAGAGGGAAACCTCCTGCAGGGCACTAGATAAGGCTGACCCCACAGGAGGATTTGCCATTCAAGACCCAGCTGCTGAAGCCGATGGAACCAGATTGAACCTGGCAGGGTCGCAGGATCTTTCATTGAGCAAACTATGAGTTAAAAAAAAAGAAAGCACTTCAGCAGCAGGAGCATGCAAGGTATAGCCTGCCTGATGGCCCATGACAAAACTAGAAGAGCAACATGTCCCAAGGTGTGTAGGACCTCCCACTAATGCACATTCCTGCACTTGATTTTCAAAGTGATCAACCTCTTATAGACACAAGTTTTTTTTCTCCGCAGATATATTTGGTTGAAGTGGTTTTCCTGCTGAGAATTAAAAAACCAGTTCAGGAGCAGAAGGGATTAAAAATTCTATTCTGACACTGTTACTGTTACCTTTAATCCTCAAGCTTGCCCTCAGCATCTGCAACAGCCAGAAGAGAAGGCAACATATTTAGGCATCAAATGCTGGGAAACTCTCTCCAAGACCTACAACTTAGATCTTACAGCATTCGTGTTTTGCAGCTTGCACAGTGCTTTACAGTACTTTACAGTACAAATGTTTTCCATTTTTTACTCAATTGGGGTTAAACTTCTATTTATGATTAAGGACCCCAACCTCTCCCCCTCTCTCACATACTTACTATGAGACCAACTGAGCATTAGTGTATCTGTACAACGTCTGCAGGTCAACTGGGCTCCTAATCCAGATAATCCATGCAGTGTGATTGGCTACAGTTCTACAGAAATCCCTTAATTTTCATTCTCTTGCTCCTGCTGACAGCCAGGGTTTTGTTGACAAATTAGCAGCAAAGTAATGGATGCAGGTGGATTAGAATACCTTGTTTTGCATGTGGCAGTATCAGACCACCAAAAATAAATACACATTAAGAAACTGGGAAAGATATTATTACAATCGGGTGGCTGTTTCTTTTAATAAATGTCTTCTTGGAGTTGCAGCACAGAGGTGAAAGCACGATGAAGGAGAAGATTGCCTTGTTCAAAAATGTAGATGCTTCCTCTCCAGTTTTTGGATACCTAACTCAGCCTTTCCTGCCAGACCAGGCCCAGGCCTCCCCTTCCCAGCCTCTGTGGGATGTACACTGACTTGCTGCTCAGCCAAGGCAGTCGACTCAAGCACCCACAAGGCAACCCTGGCAATGCAAAACTTACAGAACAGAAAAAGAACTTCCTTTCAGGAAAGCAAATAACCAGCTCCCGAAACAAACAAAAAAGAGATGTTAATTTAGGCTACTGGACTCTTGTTACACTTACTTGACTTTTTAAGAGCTTTCTGGAAGAATTAGCTGCCACAAAAGGAAGAATACTTTCGTGAAGTGAGAAGACTGTTTCCACTTAAAGCTGTGGACAATATCCTCTAAAGTCTAGTCAGAACAGGTTTATTACGCTTTTCAGGATGTTGTGGTTACAATGCATTTCCAACAGGCTGAAAGGCATCTGCCACAACAGAGTACTTTGGGACCAGAACCCCTGTGCTTGACAGGGTAAAGGAAACTGCTTCACAGAAAATGTGTGAGGGAAGGAAAAAGCAGGGTATGAAAAGAATGAAACAAAAAACATGTGAAGAAGAGAAAAAGTGAAAGAAACATGGGAAGAACAGGAGAAGAATTGGAAGAAAATAGGAATGAAATTCCCCTGTCTTACAGGAGAGGACAGGGGCTCCAATTCCAGCCAAGATGTCCTGCAAGTGGAATAGGCAAAACCTGGTGTTAAAAAATGTTGCAGAGGGAAGGACTCAGAAACATAGACCATTTGTTTAAAAAGCTAAGACCATTCAGGTCTTCCTCATTTTAAAGAAAACCTGCACTGGTTTAAAGCACAGGTATATTAGGTTTAAGGAATCTCTTGGAGATTTTACAAACATTACAGAGATAAAGAGCTTATGTTCCTCTCAGCTTGAATGCTGCACTCAAAAAAAAGCAGTTTTACAGAATGAGAGCATAAAGAAAATGAGACAAACTTAGGAAAAAAAACCCCTTACTTTATCACACATATTTATAAAGAGACCAAAGAAACCTTATTTAGAGGGACTTAAAAAAGGCTACTGTAATTTCAATGAAATATCCAGAACTGCAGTAGTAAATAACGCACTTGAGAAAGTTTCTGTAGGGGAGAAAAGTCTGCCAGTGCTTTTGGAAATGTAGGGAGGCAAGATAAACAAGACAACAGATCCATTTCTAATTACGAAGAGTTGGAGTGTGGGAGGGAATACCAATGCTCACACCATACCAGAAATGTGATCTCTCATATCATTTTGCTTCTTTAAGGCATTAACACCATTTCCTGGCCAATACTAAGCCATAGGACCAAGCAAACTGGACTTTAATTCATGGACTGAGAAGTTTTGTATTTCCCATGTGATATTTCAAAATCCAATGTGTCCCATACATGTATTCAGCCCCTTACAATCATTTGAGCTTCCTCTCCACTGCCACATTCTTCGTGTATGACTTCAGAAGATAAGTAACACTTTAAGCCCCAAAGTCCTTTAAAAATCCATCTCCTGTTCAACACCTATAGTTTTGAATAGTAGTAACACCTATAGTTTTGAATAGTAGTAACAAATATGTTGACTAGCAACTCCCACTACGGGAGAGAAAGAAAGCCCCACAAAGAGGTGGAATCTAAGAACAAAGGTGAAGAACAAAAGCCCCCCCTTTACTCAATTTGTCTGTCCCACATACCAAAGATCAAAAGAGCTCTGGGAAGGCTCTGCATAATCTACATACTTTGTGACCTTATTACAATCAAATTCCCCCCGCAGGCACAGCCACTGTGTATATATGCACACACTGTAAATACACAAGTGGGTCTGTGGATGTTTGCCAAGTCACTTGCTCGTGCATTGAGTTTGCTTACTTTTAACAATGCTGAGGCCAAAGAAGTGAGGCTCTTTAATCTTCACTAAATCACAAACTTGCTGAAAGAGCTCCTGTCCAGTGGCTTTGACCTGAAAGACATAACCAATCCAACATTACAGACAGCTCACACATCTGGATGGAGCAACTCTTCTAAAGAGTTGCAGGCCAATACATTTTTGGGTACCAAAGCAAAATACTCAAACACAACCACACCAGAGAACATGCTTTGTTTTCAGTATTATTGCTATTATCATGGAATAATAATCATTACTAATTACAGAAATGAAGATATTTCTCTCTTTCAGATTTTTTTTTTTTTTGGAGAAGAAGAAAAAAAACAAACAAATGGAAAAGTTTTCATTCAGGAGAAGTAGGAACAAAAGTACCCATACAAACACAAGACTCTGAGTAGCTCATAGGTTAGAGATGTGGTTGTTCTGTACCCCACACAGAAGAGCTTGATCTGTCTCCTGCTGACTTCTAGTTACACAGCCATTAACATCTTCATCTTTGGCAGCTGTCACCAAGATCCTGTAAACCCCTGCCTGTTTCCCTGCACGCTGAGACCTTCCAATATCCCCAGCTCCTGTAATGCAGAGACTCCCACAGAAGGAACATGGCTCTGGTTAACTGCATGTGCAGACCTGGATGTCTGCTATGACTGGAAGATTCCCCCACTAATGTCCCCCCATCTACAGCCTCATTTCCCCTTGCCCCACCGCACCATCCCAGGAGTACTGACAGCAAACCACAGGCACACACAGAAACGCCCCAGCCCACACAGGCCTGGGGGAAGCAGCTCAGAGAACAAGTAGATGGGGAGGACAGAACAGCACTGACACAGACAGCATGATAGCTCAGGCCAGGGTGCAGTAAGCTGCAGCTGCAAAATGGGCCAGGACTTGGAATTTCATTACCCCAGTGCTGGACGATGCAATTAGCAGTGCCAGGAGCAGCTGTCTGGAGGGGTATAGTGCAGTGCTACCTATCGAGCAACAAAGATGACAGGGCAGAAGTCGACTGCTTAGCTCTCCTACAAACCAACAACCATCCCAATTTTTCGAGCTCTTTTAGTGTAGGTATGCCACACACCCCAGAAACTGGCTTGCACTCTCCTTCCTGCTCCAGGATGTACCATGTCATTAGACATGGACAATGGGAAACAGGAGGTCATTTAAGTACTCATTTTCTTCTACTTGACAAGGCATCACTAGTCAGACACTCACTACTGTTTTATCAGGAGCTTTGAAGCCTGCACTACACCAATGCAAACACATGTAAGCTTTGAGCAGGGAGGAGGTAGTGCACAGTTCTGATAAGACCCAAAACCGCATCTTGGTCTTTTTATGACTCTCCGTGTGAGACTGCACCCCTTCAGTGCAGTGTTTCCTCAGACACCCAGAACACACATTTGGAAGGTAAAGTTGGGCACAGAGTAGTCTCCTTTGCCAAAGAAGGAAGTTCTAAGCATGTTCTCCCACCTGGGAAAGATTTGCTAAGAAAGATGTGACCTACCTCTAGCCAGAATGGTTATGGGCACACAAGAGTTACTGGCATCACAGGACTCTCTGTAAATACTACACAATGAGATGAATTTTCTAAGTGGCCGGTTTTCATACTCAAGGGAAGAAAAACCTTCTTTAAGATACTTAATTCTAAGGAACTGAGCACTTCAAGTGACAGTTTTGTGGCACTCAGCTCTAAAGAGTGATTTAAGCAGATTTCTTGCACAGAAGTATGTGACTACCACTTTGTCCATTCTCCTCTTGGCACTTCCCTTCTGTATCAAGTTCTACTCTCAGCCTTAAAGGCTATGCAATACCAATTAAATTTGCAATTGCTGTTCCCTCCTCCTACTTTTCCCTCTGCCCAAAAAGCAACCAATACTTCCCTTTGCATTTTTCATCTGTGTGCTTCTCTGTGGACTTTCTCCCCTGTGCATACGGTTCCTGTGCCAAGATTGATCCCAGAAATGCTATGACTCATTCCTTCCACTGATACTCAGCTTTGCCCCACATCAGGCTCAGGGCTTCTTTACAAGTGAAATTTAGTCTAAAAGTGAAATCGAGTGCAAGTTTACAGAAGGTAACTGCTACTCCAAGGTCATTCTGTGTACAGATATTCACGTGCACTAGTTACCTACGTTTCCTTTTCTTGGTGCATATGCTTTGAAACATTGGCTCTCCTCTTCACAGAACAACCAAAAGACTTCAGACCTATGCTTGCTATTCACCAGCACACAGGACCTCACCACTTCAAAAATTTCTCCCACTTTGCCTTGCCCTCCTCAGGGCAGCTGTTGAGCTGCAGCACCCACTAGTTCCCCTCACTGCTCTGCTTCTCCTCATGTGCATAGTTGGTCCCAAGAAGGCAGTTTTACTCCTCAGCATCCCCCCAAATTCATTGTACATTCAGAACGGTAGACATCGAAGTTAATTAAGAGATACTTGACTGTGGGGGAAGAGAATTGAAAATGTCTCCTGCTCTTCCCTCTCCAATAGGACTATCTGTGAAGGGCGTAAGACAAATCCATTTTAAAGAGCAAGCTTCAATCTCTATGTGACCACATAAAACACATATAGGTAAACTCTTATCTGGAAGGGTGGAATTTATAGGGGAGGGGGGAGGGAGGAATAAGCACTGTGCTTATCATGGGAAGGATCTATAATTTATTCTGCTGGAAAGATAACCATTCCTACCTACCTCACTGAGCTGCAAACTTGTTTAGTATTTGCATTCCACACTGAACAGGTTAAAAGGCTTTGGAAATCTTTAGTAGTGGCATTACTATTCTAATAAATGCACAAAGTATCATCTGTGGTTGTGCTAATTACATTTGGGTTCTACCAACATCGCTAGAAAATTGCCTTGATGTTTCTTTAGAAAAGAAAGGTCTCTCCAGCTGTGAAATCTTAATTTTTGTTGCTGCTTTGAATGAGTGTTGAGGTAAAGTCAGAAGCCAAATGGAAAGCTGTTTCTGGTGACTTGCCCAGCTGTAACAGGTCATGTTTCACTCTCTATGCAATTAGGACACAACTGTGTGTTGAGGTCTCATGTTTTGGCCCAGGCAGCTATTCCCTTTCACATGCAGCCATCTCCAAGTACATACTTCCCCAACTTCCCAGACATGAAAGAAAGGGGCATCAGAAATGACAAGGGCAAATATCTTTAAAAGGAATACAAAGGGGTGCTTTGGAGGATTCCTCTGCAGGACTACATGGTGATGCACAAGGCACCCCAGTTTTTTGGAGGGGCAGCAGTCTGGGACAGGACAGGGGAACAGGAGGGGACACAGCTCTTTTCCTCTGTCCCTGTCAGCACTCAATGCAAAAGACCAGTTCTTATGCTTATTAAATATTTTGGAGGTATTAAAAAAGACATGCAGATGTACCATTTAGGAACCTGTGGTTTAGTCGTGGACTTGGTAGTGTCATGTTTATGGCTGGACTTGATCTTAAGAGTTTTTCTCACCTCAGATTTATTTTACAATAAACAGCAGGTATTTGTGATTTACCAGAGCATGACCCAGTGGTGAAGGAACAGCTGCATGCTCCATTCAGGCACAGGCACAGCGAGGAGCAGTGACAGTGTCAGCCCTGCCAGTGCACTGCCCTCCTGCACACCAGCCAGCCAGCTCTGCTATCTCCCATCTTTAGCCTCCCTGATAAGAGCTATAAGAAGGTGAGATTTAGGGTCAGTTGCAACAGACCATTACCCAGGCCTGTACACCTGCTGCCAAGAACTTAATTAAATCATCGTTTTCTGCCTTGCACAAAAGCCAGCAGATTGCAGAAGCCTTCTGGGGCAGTGGATGGGCTGGGTTTGAACCAGTAACCTAGAAGCAGAGCGTCCCAGATTTTGCTGTTAAAGCTTTATTCCATCCAGCCCTTGAGGCTGTTTCAGTTAAGGACGCTACACTTACACACAACAGGTAGGAAAATTCCAACGTGGATTTTGAAGATTAGCACGCATAGTTTCAAAAGCCACCATTTCAATCAAGTACTTAAAACAACAGTTCACTTCAACTGTCTTCTCCCCCTCCTCATCCCAAAGCAGGGGAAAAAACCTACCCAAAACAAAACCAGATCTCCCCAGCCCACACATGAGTGCACGCACACGCTCACAGGAGAGCACTTATCTTTGAGACTTGCTTGTCCTCTGAACGCCAAGTGCCTCTTGTCAGCTCAGTTTCTCACAAGTTCAAGGAGCAGCCGGCGTTGCACAAAGAGGCACCGTGCTGTGCAGACACTGTGCCACCCTGGGCTGCCAGCTGAGCCGGCCCTGCTGTCACTTGTGCTCACTTCAAGACATTCGATGCAGCAATCAAAGAAATGAAGCGACTTACCTCGATTTTTTTATGTGTAAGAGTACTCAAGAGGAGGGAACAAACCCCACCCTCAATGGCTGTTTGCCTTAAACTCTTTGAAGGGATCTTCAGGCTATCAAAACCAGGAATAGCTGGACTCTTTACAAGAGTAAACAGTCATATGTTGGGTACACTTGCTAAATAATCAAGGTATTTCAGGTTCAATTTTTTAAAAATTGCTGGATTATTACAAGCAGCAAAACCATTCAGAGATGATAAAGAGTAAACAACAGAAAAAGAACAGAGGGGACCCCCATCCTACAACACAGCCATGACTTTTAACAAACTCTGCAAATGAGTTGAAGCTGCCCAATTAGAAAATGGAGCACCAATTAGCCTAAGCTGGCTAATAGCCTTTTGGTCAGCAGACCAGCACCAGGCATTTGGGAGAACAATGGGAGCTAACAAAACTGAACCGTGGCCACGAAGCAGCGACCTCCGGGCCTCCTCCCCAGCCACTCACCCCGACGGCCAGGCTGAGCTGCTCGCGGGTGGGCAGGAAGACGCAGACGCTCCGGATCTCTGGCTGCATCCTGCCTGCCAGCAGTGCCCTGCTCATGGTGGGCAGCTCCACAGGGGCCACGGTCTCCTCTCCAGACGGGTGTCAGGCTCCCTTCATCCCATGTACCTGTTGAAAAGGCAAGAGCATCAGTGCCGTGCTTCTGTTGGTGCTGGGAGCAGCTCACAGCACGCACGTGATGAGATGTTTAAAAACAAAACCACTCCCAACAGTCATCCATTTTCCAGGGCCAGTCAATGTTTCCACCGGCATCACGGCACAAACCAGGCAGCGTCGACCTTTTAAACAGCTTGAAAGCCCCAGGAGACTGCCATAAAGCAATGAGATCTTCCTGGAATAACAAACCAGACTCAAGGTTTCCAGACTCGTACAAGTGATAAGGCAGGTGGCAGCTTGGGCCATTGCTGAAAACACCCATGACATGGGGGAGTGCCCCAGCCTTCAGCCAGGCACCTCGCTCGCTCCCAAAGCAGAGATTTCAATGGGCTGTCAGCAGGCACACATCGGTGCGAAGGACTTCATCTGCCCTCTCCTCCCCCTCACTCCATCCCTACTCCCTGGGAAACCACTGCCTGAAATCCTCTACACCTCAACTCAAAGCAGGAGGCGGAACACAAACTCACAAGGCTGAGCCACGGTGTAACAGCTTTTGTGAGGTAAGCACTGCCCTCCTCTCAGGGACTGAGCCCAGGCTGCACAAGCATCTTACAGATGAAGATCAGATATTAACAGAAATAAGAGATGGAAATTTCCCTTGCAGCCAAATGCAGAGTAGCCAACATCACCTTCACTTTACAGCTAGTTTCCTCGGCAACTTGTACCATCTTATGTACAGCCCTCTCCTCTCCAGTGCTCTCAGCATTCCTCTCAAGAAGAATCCTGTGGCACCTGATGAATCCATCCAGAAGGGGAGAGGCTCCTCGAGGATGGGTTAGGTATCAATGCCAGCAGAGACCTGAACCAGCAAGATACCAACCACGGGCTCCACTCCATCCCCATCAAGATCTAATGTAAGTCAACCCCCAGCTGCCCTGAATAAAGGGGCTGACTCCCTTCTACCAGCAACACCTGGGCCCCCACCAGCAGCACAGCAACAGAGGTGCTGCTGGCTGATGCCTGCCCGCAAAGCCCCCACGCTCCTGGGGACAGGTGCAGACCCAGCAGGGGCAGCCCAATGGACTGGTTCTGGCAGTGCCACCCCCTCACACCCCAGCCCACCTTCAGGGGACAGGCTGTGAAGGGAGCCATGGGCTTTGCCTTCACCCTCCACAATGGATAAAAGACAAGGGATCACAAGCAGGAGAGAAGCAGGCCGTGCTATGCTGACACACAACACACACACACACATGTACATGCGAGTGCACGACATCTGAGTTTAAAAAGCATTCTGTGTTTTGGATCATGTTTATCCTGGTGCAGGAGAAAATTATGGCAGAATCAAATTCTTGTATGGGAGATGGGAAAAGCAAACAATAATGTAGAGTATAGCAAATAGAACATGGATTTATCCCTCCCCTTTCAACTCTGTACTCAAGCATCTATTTTTTTTTTTAATTATTTTTTTAAAGCAAATACAAGATAGATCCAGGAGGGTCCTTTTACAAATACAGAAGCTGTTCCATGCACCTCCTCCCCTGAGCCAGCATATACAATGCTTCTTAATAAAGCAATTTTCGATTCAAGTTATGCAGAGCATTCCTTATGAGACAGAAGTACACAAAAAAATGCAGACAAGGGGGTTATTAAAGTATTTTTTCAGAACAAGTATTTAGTTTAACAAGACCTTAGGAGTTTTAAAAAGATTGATTCAAACTAAAAGCAAGTGAGAAAAACACATTTGACTTTATGGGGCAGGTGAAAGCTGCTATTAACTGAAATATTAAGAGAAAAATTCTGATTTATCTTCTCTCATTGACATAATTATACTGACATGCTCTCTTAGGCTCTAGACTGCACACTGTTAACAGCTGTATATAAATTACAGATGTCTACAGAATGACTTGAGGGCAACAGGTCACCACTATTATTGCTAGCTGATGTAATTCGTGCCATAAACTTTATCAACAGCATAAAGACCTCGGAGTATGAACTTTTCAACATAAGGAGGTTTATCTTAATTGTCAAACGGCTGCACTGGCCGGGACACGTTCCCACTCCCAAGCGAATATCACAGCCAGTGAAGACATTCATGGGGCTCAAAATAGAACTGAAAAGAGGACAAAAAGTGACCACAAAAAAAACAAACACATGCACACAGATTCCTTCAGACAGCTGGAGAAACTGACTCCCCCATAGCCTCTATAATAAAAAGCTTCTGGAAAGTTTTTTCCCACACCTGCTTTTTCCATTTGAATTTTTAAGATAACAGCTGTGCACCCTCGGAACAGGGAAGTGAGAAAGGCAGAAGAGATGGTGTTCTTCTTACGATTCAAAACAACTGAGCTTGTGACCCTCCCATGACAGGTAAGGGGTTAAAGAAGAAATGTCCTTAATCTGAAGGGGGAGGTCAAACACAAGCCCAGCTCAACCTTCTCTTCTTTAGCGGTATGTTAGGATGTGATAAAACATAATGAATCATTAACTTGCTAGCAATGCATGTTTACACCTTTACTTTTTTTTTTATTAAAAAGTTGTGAGTCCGGAGTAACTGCCCAATGAAAACAAGTGACCAGAAAGAATGCTTTTACTTAAACATACACAATTTCAGACTGCACATATGCCATTCTTTTGTTTACCACAGATTCCACCCTCTTAACCTCAATTAAATTGTAAAAGCTTCAGCAAATGCACTGCAGATGAATTAATAAAAGCTGAAGTCAATCATCAGCCTCTGGGACACCCTACAGGTTGTTTGTTTTTGTTGTGCTGCTTTTTTTTAACATCACTTCATGTTTTAGCTCCTGCAGAAGTACATTTTGAGACGTAATTGCTTGGTCAAAGGCCCAGCAAGTCTATCAATTAAAACAGTCAAAGGCACTATTTATTTGTATTCTTCTGGTATCAGACAGGAGGCTTATTAGTGCCCAGAGTGGTGGCACAGCTTATTTAGCAGTGTTTATTTTACCTAAACACACATGTAGAAGATCTTTGGAAAACATGCCTGTCATTAACTTCAAGCTTTCTCTCACTAAGCAGCTCAAACATGGCCCCAGCAAGGTGGATAAGAGCAGCAGAGCTCTCCACGGGAGGAAGAGGAGTGGAATGAGAAGGATGGAGCCTGTTTGCTTCAGGTATCAGCAGGATGGCTCATTGAAACACCTCACATTCCCCCATATACCCAACAGATGTCCTGCCACCACTGAATTTGGGGCCACACCACCACCAGCCTGTCTGGAAGAAGGTCTCATCCAGACACCACGTGGGTTCACATAATGAATGCCACTGTATTTTACACACTAGTTAAATTAGCACCACAGCAAAGAGGGTCCTAATTCTCATTTCAGCCTCTAGGTACAGCCACAACCACATCTCAAGGGGATAAAGGGAATAGATGAATGAGCCATAACTTACCAACTCAGAGCAGCAAAACACAACAAAGTTCTTATCTATCAAGGAAAAAGCACAGGTAATTCTGTGCTTCTCTCATAAACACCTGGAAATGCTTTTTAAGGTTTATTACAATAAAACACCTGCTTTTGCTAGAGCTGATAGAGAATGAGCCCTGAGCATCTTCCTGATGAAACCTCACCACAGTGGCCCTAAAGCCTCTCTTCAAAAATTGTCCAGAAACATTAAGACTCTTCTTAATATTTTCCAGACATCATCCAGAGATGTCTTAGGCTTCTAAGAACACCAGACTCTTAGGCTGCAGTTTCACAAACAGCTTAAGCAGCTTTAATCAAGGCAGTCCTGCAGCAAGACAGACAGACAACTGCCTGGAAACAAATCTGCCTTTGGCAGCAACCCACACGTGGGCTGCCTCGTACTCATGATGAAACACAGTTGTAAAACTGAAAACCCCCCTCACCTTCCAGGTATTTTGTCCCCTCAGATGCACACTGTAGGGCACCAGTACTACCTGCAAAAGAGAGTAATAAAGAGCCTGAGCAAGTAAAAGATGTCATGATGACACGTATAATGCCTTCCGCAGCAATTTTTAAAAACTCCACCCACCTCTTTTGACTAACCCCTGCAATGAGAAAAATTTCTCTGAGAAGATGAATGAACCAGGAAGGAGCAGAAACAAGGCTGCTTGTCAGGGCAGAAAACAAGTCCGAAGATAAGTAGCTTTATGTCATGGCTGTAAGATGATGTGGAAAGTGCCACCTGTGACCAGGAGTCAGGACAACTAGGTCACATCCTGCAGCAAATTCCCAGAAGCACACTGACTCCTCAAATGTGTCTACCTCAGCATTGTTCTAGCACTAGCACAACACATCCAAGGGCAAAGATGCCACAAGGAGGTAAGGTACCAAATTTGGTATTCACACACTGCTTTTGGGGTAAAATACATGCCTGTCTTCAAACACTGAGCACTACTCAGCAGAAAACCCCTATTCAAAGCTGTTGAACAAGGAATACCAAAAGACCTCCCAGTCACTTGGGTGCTCTGAAGAACTGGATTCCAGAACCAGTGCAGCTTGGCTGTGGACAGGTGCAACACTGACAGCAGAGACAACTGGCTTCAGCCCACAGAAGTGGGAGATGCAACCACAGCAGGCCTTATGCATGTGCTCAGGTCTGACCACAGCCCTCTCACTGGGCTGGGATGTGGGCCTGGCCCCCACCTTTCCTTTAGGATTTTCAAGAGGTGCAGTGTGAGATGCCTTCAAAAATTCCGAGGCTGTGAACCCAAGCAGATGTGACAGATGGGGAAATCGCTGAGTGCTGGTCTTAGATACCAGCCAACATCCTTTTTTCCTTTCTTCCTGTACAAGCAGCACTCCTTGGTGACGCTGAGCTTTAACAATAGCAAGGAAAAAGCTTTCTCACTAGTTTTCATTGCAGGATTAGACTCGGCTCTTAGTTAGGCATGACTGCTGAGGCTCCCTACCTTTGTGCCACAAAGTCTTCCTGCCCCACATCAAGCAGCACAAGTGAGTCTTAGAACAGGAAAGATGCTTGTAAGTCTTCTGCTCTCCACCCCCCACAATCTGGCACTGCTGTGCTTAGGAAGAAGGGACATACTGTGGACACCCATTCCTAACCTGGGACCATGCAGCTATGATAGGGACAACTCTCCTAACCCATGGATGGTGGCATTCTCTAGAGGCCAAATAAAAGGGACTCATGGATTTGGGTGCACTAATTGGTCCTCAGGGAGAGGAAAAAGTGCTTAACAAAGGACAGAGCACCAAAGGAGGTGTTCCTGCAGCACATGGAAGCGTGAGGGCAGGGCAGGAGTGGCAGGACCACGCAGGGTACCTGCCATGCTTCCATCCACCTCTCCCATGGGATGAACAAAGCTCCTCAGCAGTTCGCTCACTTTGAGGGCAGCACAACATGAATCACTTTATGAATTTAATATTTAGCTGAAACAGAACTGAGTCCAGGAGCTCTTTGAAATAAATAGACAATCGGTATTAAAGACTTCAGGCAAAAAGGGACGAATTAGGATCTCACAGGGACTATATTTTTCCATTGCTTTTAAGTGATGGAAAGTGGCTTTGAATTTTTGAAACAGGCAGCTTTTAAAACGCATTATTTTATCAGAAGCACATGCAAAACTTCGCAATGTACACACTTTAAAGAACACCCAAACAGTAAAGTCTGCATCTAGAGCATGCAATTCCTTTCCAGAATGCTTTTTGACCTGGGAAGACAAACAATCTTCTTGTGGCGAGATCAATGGATCAACTGATCCTTCCTTTTCACTAACTGGTAAAAGTAGTAGTATGAACCCTCTTGCATCTGATTACCAACACTCAGTTTTTCATTGCAATGAATTTCTTTACTTCTGCATAATCTACTAATGGAGTTGTTTATTGAATACCAATCATTTATAAGTCTTGCTCATACTTCATAAATCAAGCACATTAATTAAAGTTTAAGTGGCAATTCAAGGCATCAATTGGCCTAGGCAACTGCAGAAGCACAAGAAAGAAGGAACAAAATATGGGATTGGGCATGAGCCAGCCTCAGTGTCCATTACACCTCAGACAGAGCAGCTGCAAAGGAAGCCTGGTCAGAAATGCCAAGCTCCATTTTCTCAGCTGGATCCCCAACACACGTCCCTTTTGAGATGGGCCCTTAGGGAAATCTCATTTATGGGAATACATACACACAGCCAGGAGTGCAGTAAAGACAATGCCAGTCCAGGACCTCGGTGTGAAGAACAACAACAGAGATACTTCAACGTAGCACTCCAGTGCTTGGCAATTCTGCCACATAGTGCAATCTTTACTAATTCATCTTTTCTGTCTATGGGAATCAGGAGGGGCAAAGTACAGGCAGTAAGTTCATTACAATAAGGGAAATAGAGGCTTCCTTCACAGCCACTGCAACTGCCAGGAAACTTAGGAAGAGCAGGGAGAGCAGCAGCAAGACCTGGCCTCTCTACTGGCAACTGAGAAGAGAAGCACCTTTCTATACCGTGCAAATTGCAAATGCACGACACCTCCTGACCCAAAAGCCTATCAGTTAATTCTCCAGCTGGAAATATATCCCATTTTTCGTCTACCAAGGCTAAAACCAGGATTTCTCCCAAGGGGATCCATTATACTCTTGCCTCAAGCACAACAGATGAGATATACTCTTCTACAAGCCTGTCTTTGCACAAGTTATTTTACGGGGATAGTATTTTTTCACTTGAGCTAGGCTGGACTGATTTGGAATGTATCCCTAAAACTCCAGAAGCATGTTGCAGAGCTGTCCAAAAATGTCTTCATTTCTATTCTCACCAAGATCTTGTAACAGTTATAGAAGCAGCAGACTACAAAGTCTTTATTAAATAAATAAATAAAGAGCAAAGCACAATAATAATTTCACAAGCAATACCTTGAGCTGCAGGACAAATAAGTAGAGGCATGCTTTTTTTTAAACAATGTAACAAATTCTTCCGAGTAGGAATAGCTTTGCTACCAGTAATAACCAGGTAGAAAAAAATAAATTGGCTTGCTTCCCCTGAGGAAGGGGAAAGTCCACTGCTGATCTCATTGCATTTGAATCACTATCTAAATATTCAGACCAACCAGGCAGCTTCTGCATCAGTTTGCTTCTAACTTTTCCCCCTCAAGTGTAAAGCTAGTCTTGAACATATTCAGAGCAGAAAGGAATACTGATTTATGTGAAGTGGACAAAAAGAAGAGATACAACTCCACCTGGAACACAGCTTGCCTCTATTACAAGTGTGAAAATGCCAATCTGCCAATACCTTGATAAAATTAACACAAGCAGCAGGGTCTTTATGATTAGATGCAGTTTCAGAGACTGCACACAGCAGTGCCAGATATCAACTTCAGCAAAGCAATGGGGGAAACAGGAAGACACGGACAAAAAAAGAAATAGAACAAAAAACCCCCCCAGCCTTACAGAGTGCTGCATTTTTGAAGTGATGTAGAATTGAGCAAAAAGAGGAAATAGAGGGGAAGAAAAGAAAAAGCAAACATAAGAAATGGTTAAAAAAGAAGCAAATTGTCTTCTCCTGCAATCCTCCAGGGAACAGCTCCTGCTTGTCAGAGGATTTTGTTTGGGCCAAGCCCACCGTTTGTCTGCGCTGAGTTACTAACCACACACCACGAATTAAGGTACCACTGCTTAACACCACCGAGATAATCAAGCAGCAGCAGTAACAGGGGACTTTCTGCAAGAAAAGCAGTGTAACCCTGGAGCACAGTAAGCATGCAAGTCATTTACATTGTCTCACTTTGGAGGAACAGTAGGGCAACGACTTTACTACAAAAGCCAACTGATAGAGAGCTAATCACTGGATTCATGGGCTTTTTACCTGCAGTGTTGGGAAGAGAAAAGTGTCCTAGGTTTAAAGTACTATCAGTTTGATTTTAAAAAAAAGAAAAAAACCCAAACCAAAAAACACCCAAAACCCTACAAAAATTCTCCCATAAAAAAATCTAAATTATTTGGCCCTCACCTGGGTCTAAAAGCTTCTATCAAAAAAAGACTTAGACGAGAAAATCACACATAAATCCAAATGGTTTTGGTGTCACTGGTGTTTATGCCACTTTATCAAGTTCGTATAAAAATCTAGTTAACAACAATAAAAATTCTTACGGGGGAAAAAACTATCCAAAAAGCACAGACAGTATTTTTGGTAAACCACTGCAAAGAATCACAACTCACGTTCTTCAATAGCATTGTCTAGATTATTTTTGCCTTTGTCTTTTTTGTTTCCTCCTCTCTTTTCTTCCTTAAGGTGATCCCTACAAGGAACACAACCCCCGCCCCCATTTTGGATTCCATTTTTTTCTGATTTGGCACTTCTTATCTGAAGCCAAAACACAGATTCCCACCACCACCAGTGCTGAAACCAGAACACTTTGATTAAGAGTGTTTAATTGTACAACAATTAAATGGGAGGAATAAAAACAGTGAGGCCAAGGCATTCTGTTGTCATTCCAAGTTTTCCAGGAGCAAAATTACATTAAAAAAGCTAAACAAATTAATGGGTCACCAATGTCCAAACAGTTGTGGTTTGTTGGGTTTGGTTTTTTAAAACATCTTTGAAGCATTTATTGTCAGGGCCCGGGCATCACAGGAGTGCTCTGAAGAAGGGACAAGGTTCAGACAGTGTGCTAGTTTCTGGTGTGGTGGAAAAACACAGATGTGCATTTTAAATGCCACAGGGGAGTTAATCTGAGAGCCTGTCACTGCCGAACAGCAGGAGAAACATCTCTCGATGCAGACGATGACGACTTCTCAGCACAGGAAACCCAAAGCCTTTCCCTGTAAATCGTTACCAAAAAAGAATTCCAAGAGGTGGAGAAACAACGAGGTATGGAGACTTTTTCCTTTCCGACGCCCACCCCTTCTCCCGCGCGCACACACCTGCTGGGACACTCTCCTCCTTCCCCGTCCCGCCCCGTACGGGTGCATCAAAGTCCCTCACGCCTGTCAGACCACCCAGACCAGCCCCACGAGATGCCTCCAGCCCCTCGCCCCCGAGGCTGCCCCACGGAGGAGGCGGCCCAGGTGCTGCTCCACAGCGGGGGGAACCCGCGGGGCCGTGTCCCTGTCACTCTCCCTCGGCACCTGCGAGGCAGGTGGCTGCCAACCGAGCGCCAGCTGGGACGCATCCCACACTCGTAGGGCCATCGTACGGCCCCACGGGAGCTCTCTGGGACACGGCCAGCCGCCTCGGGTGTCTCCCGTCACGCAGCCGGTGTATTGATGATCCCGCCCCAGCTTCACCCCATCACCCAGCACCGGCGAGACCCACCGGCGACGCCCGGTTCACCACACCGAGGGACGGATAAGTTACCACGACCTCAGGCTCCTGCAGAGCCCCGCTCCCTCCTGTACCCACCCTGTGGGGAGCAGCACCCAGTGGGAGCTCCGCCCGGGAGCACCAGCAGCCACGAGCGCTCAGGGACACCCACGGCAGGCAGTCCTGACGGGAAAACCCCCTGATAACGTGACACAGACGGAGATCGCTCCGGCCGAGGCTCGCGCCGCCCATCCAGCCACAAAGTTGTAAATACGCTTTCGCAGCCGCTGTCGCGCGGTGGGACCGACCGCCGCAGCACGGAGCCTCTCCCGGCTCCGCGGGCAGCGCACCCCCGTCCCGGCGCCCTCGCCCCCACCAGTCCCTCGCCGCGGGCGGCGGGCGCAGCCGGGCACCCCGCGGGTCTCTCCGCTCGCAGCGCCGCCCGCAG
>VZTR01025580.1:167101-194260 GCA_013400775.1 Chaetops frenatus
CGGGGAAGCTGCGGGGCCAGGCGCCCTGCGTGCGGTGACGAGGCTGGCCGGGCTGCGAGGTGATTTCTGTTCCTGGCGGGCACTCGGTGCACCGTGCTGGCAGCAATGAAATCTGCGTTGGGGAAATTGCAATTAAGAGTGACCACAGCAAGTCACGGGAACTCGGTCCGGGTGGCTGTGCCGCAGCCAGGTTGACTGGGCGGTGCTGGCAGGGGTAGACGGCACAAAGCGTAAAGAGGTGCAGTGTAAGAGTCAGGATCGGATCTGGGAACTCCGCGCCTGGAGTTTCGGGCGCCGGGAGCCGCAGTGCTCGAGAGGGAGGTGCTGTGCTGTACGTATGGCATAAACGTTCTTGTTTCCCTCCCTCTTCTGTGTTACAATTTGCTTTTTAATGTAGCAATTTTTGTGAAAGGAGGTGGACATTATCTCAAGTTCTGTTGAGTTGGTCCCTCACGAGTAGGTTGTTGCCCAATCTCCCCACTTACCCAGTTACATGTGCAGCCGGCGTGGGAGCTAGGCTGGTAGCTGGCTGTAAGGGAAGCAGGTTGGGAAGGCTTTTCCACAGTGTTGCACAACTCCATAGCAAAAAGCCTGAGATTTGCCCGAGAGGAGCCGAAAGAGTGAGCTCGACTTGCTGCTCTGACATGGCCACCTGACAGGGTGAGGGAACCTGGTCACCTGTACTTACCCCCAGGTTTTAATCTTGCATTTGAGGTTGGACACAAGACTGGCTAAAATCTCAGCCTTGCTGGCATGGATAACAAAGAGGACAGCTTACTTTTGCCTCTTTGCTGGACTGTAACAGTGAGGCTGTCCTGTGAGCACAGAGAACATCTCATCCCACAACAACCTTCTGAGAGAAAATACTGGTGTCTTACTCATTATCTGAGCAAATGGACAGGCACCTCATTTCAGGAATGGTTCCAGGGCTGTGGGTCCGAACTGAATAGAGGCAACTCCCAGTGGCCGAGGTGAAGTCTCTCATGGCTTGTCCTTTTGTTAAGCCAAGGCTGGTCTATGTAGTTGCCCTCTCAGCATGCCCACTGTTTCAATCCTATTCTGAAGTGCCTAATGCGTGGTTTCACGGGCAGCTGATGTGGCATGACATCTTCCTTCTGTCCATAAAAACATGTCCCATTGTCCATTTGTATTCTTTACCATCTTCTGTCTCCTTCACTCCCTTTGCTCATGGCTGTAGCACCTTCCTTAAGCCAGCACTGGAGCACTTCGGATTGCCAAACTGGTCAATGTCACAATTGGACAGAAAATCCCCACTTTGTTTTTGCTGGAAGAGTGGTCTATTGTGCTGGCGGATTAGATTGTCCCATGGAGTGGTCCAGCTGGTGCTGGAGTCAGCACCTTGTAATATCACCTACACTTCCTCACTTATTTTCCAGGATGGGTTGCAGGATTGAATGCAAGGGCACAGAATCTAGTGCTCAGGTGCAGGCTCTGTTGTTGAACCTGTTCTTATTTAACCTGCCTTGTACCATGCATAAAGCCTGCAGCAAAGCCAACACAGTAGTCTGGTCACAGTAGGACTTTCTGTCATGCTCTGACAGCTAGTGGGGAACCTGAAATGTTAGCAAACAGCTCTGAACACTTGGTGCATTTTTCTGAGTTTTGTTCATTTGAAAAAGAAAATGTTACAGTAGCTCACAAACTCATGGCTCCAGTTTCTGTGACAGGGTGCTTTAGCTATCACAGGAGGGAAACCCTATGTCCAGGCTGTTGAGATGGGTGTGCTCTGTGGCACACCACCTTAACCTGCTCTCCTCATCCTTTGCACTAGAACCCTTTAGGCTATTTCCTTGGGGCTATTTCCTTCCCACAGAACCTGAGTAGGAAAGTAAGAAAAGTGTGGGTCATGTGCAGGTGGTGTTCCCAATGCAGCCGTGATTATGATGGAATATAGTACAGAATGTCAGGTACAATTACCTTATTTGGAAGTATAGTAATTATCCCACATAGCTGGTCTTCTAGGACTGTGTGCCACCCTAGAGAAAACAAGCTGCATTTTGAGAAACATCAGGACTGCAGGAAAATTGAGATAGTGTCAGCCTGTTTGTTTTTGAAGGAGACATCAAAGTGTTGGAGACTGAAGATATCTGTGTTTCAAGGAAATACCGCTGCAAGTTTTCAAAGCATCAACTCCAGCTCTCCTTGCAGTGCTGATAAGCAGTTTCATCCAGCTTGCTCTGTAAAGTGGAAGCTGGAGAGGAGGATTTGTGGATTGGCTCTTAAAAGCCGATGTCCTCAGAAAAAAGAGCGGCTTTTGTAAGCCCATGTCTAATGCAGAGTCATGCTGGAGTCAGAGGGACCCCATGCAAAAATAAAAGTTTGCATAAGCAGATGTCTTTACTCGTGGTCTTGTCTACATTGCATGTAGACAAAGAGATCTTCTAGTGTGAAAGGGAAAGCTGTGGTTTGCCTTCTCTGTCTTGGAAAAAGTATCCTTTTCCTTTTCTTACAATAATTATTGCAATGTGTGTTGGAGATAATTTTGTTGCTACTATTTATTGTCTCGTTCACAAGCAGCACCTCAGCTTGGAGAGAAATGGGTTGCTTGTAGAGTTTAAAAACAAAAGGAGTTTTCACTAATGATGTCGGGGAGCTGAAGCTGGCTTCAAGCTGTTCAAGTCATGAGAGGATGACTCAGAAGTCAGAAATTTGAGGCATTCCTATGTCTAGCATTTAATCAACAGGCAAAGCGTTGGGAGGTAAGCGGAGGAAATCAATGGCAAATCAAAGAAGAATAGGTCAGCTATTCATTAGAGAAGGGATTGATCTCAGGGATATTAAGGGAAAGGAGGGCATGAAATGAATCCTAAAGAAAAGTTTGAACTAACTGTGTCTGCAGCAAGCTGGCAGTCAGGGAGCCTTAAAAAAATTACTTGACTGTCTTGCATGAAAGGCCATTTGCAGAACTGTGTTCTCAGAGTCAGATTCAATCAGCTGCACACAGAGACTTTCCAGCCATAATGCAGCTCTTGCAGGAATAATAATTATTTGTGTATTTTTCGTTGCATATACAGTCATCATAGGTATTACACATGAAATTATAATTATCTGCTTTCTGTTAGCATACATGCCGAAGCAAAACATGGTGATTTTCTCAGTGCATGTTAGCTTGATTTTGCAGGCTCTTGCCTTGTTCCTAGAAAACAATCAATAGCTGCAGTGGGACTATTCATCATGCTATGGCTTCCATGATTAACATGTTGCAAAATCAGGTTTAATTTTGATCTCTGGGTAGGGATTTATTTTTTTTTTTTACATGTGAAATATCAAATTTATCTAAAGTAGCATGTAAACAGTAAAAATGAAGTTGCAGTGTGGCTTATCTGCTAGTAACAGTATTGGTTACATTATTGATAATAATTAGTTTTTATCCCAAAAACCATATACAAGGTATAGATATAATTGGTGAGGTTTAGGACACCAGTTTACTTTAAATAAAAGTCAAATGCTGTTGTGCTGATCCTTGACCACATTATGCTGCAAGTGAGGCCAAGGTACAGGTCTGGAGCCATAAACTGCTTGTGGGCATTTGTAGGAGGCTCCTGTGCCAGGGACATGCCATGTGACTGGGGAGGGCATGGGAGATTTTATTTTATACCCTATTGTCTCTGGTGCCATGCATGTCACCGTGTAGTGTAGCTTTCATCCCAGAGGATCCTGACGTATTTCTTCCATAGGTTTTTCATTTGACATTTCAACAGAGACACCTTCAGGTAGTAATGGAACAGCTGCATAATGTTGTTCTGTCAGCAACCTTTGGAAACCAGGTGGGGAATCTGGGTAGGGAGAATTGGTTCATAAATCAAATTTGGCCCTAGAGCACAGACGCTGTAACTCTTACCCTTGGCAGAGTCTCTGTGGGACTGTGTTTACTAAAATGGTCACAAGCCACACTTTATTCTAAAGAGAAACAGAGTCTTTCAGTAATGCTAAATCATTTAACATCATTATAGGCTTATGATTTTATTCTAACTCTGACCAAATTCCCAGGGCCCTTGCTTTCAAGATTTCTTAACCCAAGCTGTAATCAAGCCCAAACTTGCATTCATTACACAGCCTCCTGAGATCCCAGCTGGAGGTGGCATGGCCACTGGTCATGAGGAGTTTGTCACGTTCTCTCTGACAGGACCCATTTGATGTCTCTTTGCCCACACAGGTGCTCTGGCAAGTTGGTATCTGCAGCTAAATACACACAAAGTGCATAAGCTGCTGGTACAAATTCCTTTCTGGGGACAGGAGTTGTCTGCTGATTTCACCACACACTGAAACTCAAACTGTGAAGTTTTGGTTACTTTCAGATGGCTTTGAAATCCTGCCAGAGCTGTTAAATCCCTGTCCAAGGTTTCACAGTGCTTATCATGTCTCTGCTAGGCTTCCACCACAATGCTAAAATAAATTCATGTCTTCAGCATGGCAAACATGTACACACATTGTCATTCACTGCTTAATAAAGAATTCTTTCTGGCTGTCTGTTCTCTGCAAGTTTTCCTCTCCTGGCCCCTAAAGACAACAATCCTGCCAAAGCCATACCTTGCAAAGGAGCAAATGGTTTCTGCCATCTCTGAATGTTGGTTTCACAAAGGCTTTTCACTTCATTTTATTTCCTTTCAGCCATGTGTTTTGATTTTTGTTTTGATTAGAATTACTGTCTGTAATTTTGTTTTCCTATTTTTAACTTTTTCTCCCCAGCTGACTTCCATATTCTAGGTCCAGAGGGAAGAAAAACAGCACTAGATGATGGGGAATGGTGTATTTTTTTACATGAACTAATAAACTTTGGAAATATTTGGAAAAATATTCCACGGTTAAGGTTTTTTTTTCTAATATTAAATGGAGATTTTCTTTTAACTTTTTTTTCAATCTCTATTTCTCTGTTCTTCCCTAGATCTATTAATAGAAGTGTCTGCAATTATAAAGTGCTAGAGTATTCCTAAAAAAGCAGTGGAGTCAGGAAAGATCCATATACAAAGGCAGCAGAGCCAGGAAAGAGTTTTCTACAAAACCACAGATTTCTTTTCATGCCCAAAGCATCACCCTTTCCTCTTTTTTAAAAATCCTGTATGTGTTCCCGTTGATCCCCACCCCTCAGCAAACTGGGCTGTGGAAGAAATGTAATCTGGGCTGCTGGGTCCTGCCTGCAGCCTCCTGCCTGGGGAGCACCTTGCACCGCCACACAAAGGAGAGCTGGTGTTCCTGGAGGGGGAGTGGGGAGGGGGCTGGGGTGCCTGGGGAGGGAAACGTGCCTGGGAGCAGCTCCACCAGCTCCGAAATCCTACGTGCAGGAAACAATCGGCTGAACAGAGGCCACCGCTTTGCAAATGCCCCGGTGGCTCTCTCTCTACCTTCTGCTACCAGGCAGCGCTGCAGATTTCCCTGCCTTGGGAAATCTTGTGCCTAGATAAGAAAGTACTGGGGGGGGAAAAACGGAGAGAAAGCCAAAAATAAGCATGCGATCCTGCAAGTTTAAGGGAAGCAAAGGGATGCCCTTATGTGCTGTGTCATCCTGCTTTTTAAATGAGAAATGGGGGATGAAAGGAGGAAAAAAAAAAAAAAGGGACACATTTAGGCTGAAAATTTCCATGAAGTAATGGCACTAAGATGTTTTGAATTACCCACAGGATGAAATTTAGCCTGACGTGTAAAATCTATTTCTACCATTATCGCTGCTAACCTAAGCCTATTCACAGATAATTACAGTCAAGTGCTTACCGTGCTCTTGCTCATCTGTTTTTCCCTCCTGCCCATTTAGTAAATGCATCAGTTATGTATTAACACTGGTATGCTGTGTCAAAGCAGCAAGAGCTTTGAAATTAGGCAGCAGGAGCAGAATATTACATGACAGGAAAAAAACAGTGAAATCTGCAAACAAAGGATTGTAAAAATGGTCATTAGGAGTCAGTTACGTTCTAGCAAATTAAGATCTTACAATGAAATAATTTGAGTTTACAACGACGTCAATGCAAATGGAGGCCAAATGTGGTAAGTTTGGCTAAAATGCCAAAAATTCCAGTTTTAGCATTACTTGGGGCAAAACAGATCCAAACATGAAGAAAAGTCATTGCCTGTACCTGACTTAAAATGCTGTTGAAATTCACGAAGTTATCTTCTGCTGTACAGTGTGAATCTCCTGCACAGACACATTCCATAAATACTCCTCTCTCCACCATGTTCTGGTTAAAATTATTAATGTGTAGGTCCTGTCAGCTTTCTTCCTCATCACATTACCTGGCACTGAGTAAGGGGTTGGAATGAATTCCCAGCTCCTGTGCAAAGCCAAGAGGTGACCGGGAAGAATGCTATGATATCTGTCCATACAGAAGGTGACATTAGGAAAAGTCCCTGAAGTATGGGATTTATTCCACCCAGAGAATATATTTTAAAGTATATTAGTAAAAGAGGCATCTAGATCTCCCCTCGTTCCTGATAAATTCCTTCTGAGTGGTTGGGTAGGTGCCCAGGGGTGGAGTTAATCAGGATTTGCTCTTGCCTCTAAAAATGGGGCTCATGTTTAAAGGTGCTCCACAACCTCCACACAGCCCCCATTTTTCCTACAGATAGGGCTCTGTCCCTACCCTTCACAGCAGCACAACTCTGGTCAGAGGCTTGCTTACCTCTCATAAGAGCTCTTGCCTATTTCAGTATTTTTCTTGTCTCTGGAGGGGGTAGCGGTTCTTCTAGCACCTGAACAAAATAATTTATTGGGAACTGAGTGTTTCAATCTGTCATTCTTCAGGAAGGAGAAATGTCTTCTTCCTGAAAATAAAGAAAGCTGATATGCAAACTTATATCAAGAAATAATAATCACATTTTGCCAAACTTCAATAGCTCTAGAGGTTGCCTGGAGGTGTTAAAATGTCTGCTGGAACTCACCTCATTAAAGTATTTCTGTATTGAAAGCTATTTCATCACATTATAAACATTTCATCAAGTTACAGAAGCAACTTAGGTATCTTATAAGTATAAAAAGTCTTGAGTACTGAAACCCCTTTGTAAATAAAGAATGTGGTTGTGAAATATAATCCCTGGTGGGATTGGTTTCTGTCCTTTAGAAAGGACATTACTTTGAGACAGGCAAAGACAAAGTAAAAGCTGGGGATGATGGCTGGTAAGTGGAGAAAAGGTGAAAGTAATAAAAAATGTACACACAGGGGTTGATAATCTGCAATGACAGTAAGCATGTCTCATTGACTTCAGTTCTGAATAAATCATGCTATCTATACCAAGGTTATCTCCTTTTGTCATCATACATCAAGTAAAGATGAGAAACACAAGTCAGCCTGGTTCACTTAAAGTTACTTCCAAAATGTATTCAAAATCTGTAAGAGGTAGGAAGTGTTCTCTAATTCTTTGTATGTCCCATGAAAACTGTTACCACTATTGATGTTTTAAATATTTTAATTCAGTGTTGAGGACTGAGTTTTGGGGGTTTGTGTGATTGGTTTTTTTTTCCTTGGGGAAGATATCCACAGCCTCTTGGAAATCGTCCCATAAGGAGTCCTACTTTTTAAAAATAGCTGTTTCTGTTCCTTCCATTAAAATGACAGAAGAAATACTCGTCTAAGTAACAGTAAAAGCAACTTTTAGAATTACTGCTTGCCATCTCTAGTGGTAAAGCTGAGCTCTAGCACAGAGAAGTCCTGCTGGCATGGAGGGCAGTTCCTTGGGATTGGGTCTCATTCTCAGGGGATGAAGAGGGGTCTGGACACTGCCCCAAACATAGCACTTGGTCATATAGATATGAGCAAGCTGCTGAAAGAGGGCTTTTTGAAGAGGTAAAAACAGTTAAACCAGGCAGGTTATGCTGTAGTATCTTTCTTTTGAGGCCACTGAGAAATTTCATATTAAGGGACACAGCACTTTATAACACCCATCCCATGTTTCTTTCAGTTGTTTGACTTCCTTTCAGGTGAAAAATACATTTTTTTCATCAGTTTTTGTGTTGAAAATAATTATAAGAAAATTAGAAATAGGTAGTAAGTTCCAATCACCGTGCACGTGCCAGTTACAGGGCTGTCTGTGCTCATCAGGTTTTTTTTGTTTCTACTTACTCTACTGTGACTCTGCAGGGGTAAAAGTAAGTAGGTGAGTACTTTTAAGTAAATAGAGATACCTTTGTCGTGCTTTCAGTCATTTGTCTGGTGTAGAAAGCCGGTCCAGAGTCCCTGGACTGACAGGTATAAGGTCATTTCAGATATCTACAGCATTTTTGCTATCTAGCTGCTCACTCTGCTACAAACTCGCCTCTCTGAAAGAGAAAATAGTATTCCCAAAAATATTTGAACTCGATCACCTCATTTTACTTCATCCACAAATATCCATGTGTGTGCATCCAGGCCTGTCCTCCATTTCAAAGGAGGGGAGGAGCATCGTTGGCACGGATGCACCGAGGATGCCCAGGGTACAGATTCCTCCTCTGTTTGCCCACACAGAACCTGAAAGCAGGAATATCATGAGCTGCTGAGGAGGCAAACAGAGCGTGGCCCATGGCTGTGTTGCTGCCTTGTGGTCTGAGCTCCTGGGTGGCAAGGGGCGAATTCCTGCTCTCTGTGTTTAAGGCACCTAATTTACGATACGGTTTCGGATTACAGCTGAACTGGTCCAGCCAAAAGGAACGTTCTGCTCCTCCGGCTCTCTCAGTGTTCTTCTGCTGCTTCTTTGGAGTGCACCCTGGTGATGGTGCAGCTGCAAGGTGAATTGGTCCATTTGGCCTACCCTAGAAAAACTGGTCTGTTTTTATAACTCTGTGCTGAATTGAAGAACCTTACTACAAAAAGATACAGGGAGGGGTGGCAGGGACTGCAGTTAGAGTTGCTGCAATGGCAAACAACCTTTTCAACAGAAACCCACTGCTTAATAGGGTTTGCTGAAATGTCAAGTGGCACCTAATTCACAGAAAGAAAAGGACTAAATCTTAACATTTTATGCTTTCTAGATCTGATGTGAAGCAGAAGAATAGGAGTGGATAGCTGGGGTACCTGCAACTGGGAGATAGGTAATCCATGTTTCTAACAGAGAAGTTACTTAGCAGAGGGAATTCTTCAACTTTTCATACCATGCCTCTTTGCTTCTGGAAGAGTTTTGGGGCTTTGTGTATACCTGCCTTTCCCAGTGTACATTCTCTTCCCCTCTTCCCCTGGATGGGGCACATCAACCAGTTTAAGAAAGAAAAAAATCCTATCTCTGGCTGGCCATGGGGAGCCCCTCTCTCTTCTGTGACTGTACAGATCACCTCACCTAAAATTGGGCAGCATAAATAGCTCTCAATAGTCCAGGTCTGCATAGCCACCTGATGTCAGTGACTTGAATGAATTTGGGCATGTAAATAAGACCTCAGTTGTCTGGACCTTAAGTATTTGATTGCACTGCTAGCAAAGAAAATTCAGAATTTCTTGGTTAATTGAGAGAGAGGTTTGGATATGAAACACTGTCTGTGGCATCTCCAATTTTGGAGATTAGAAGCTTGCCCAAGTCTGAGAAGATATGATGAGATGTGTACATTTGAGTAAGACTTGGGTCTGTAAACAACACTTGCAGATGTTTGCAAGGACTTGATCTACAGAATTCCCCCCAAGTCTTCATGAGGACAGGTATATTCCCTTACTGAAATTGTCAGTAACTAGTCGTTCATGCTAATTTACTAAAGCCGAATATTGTACTGTCACTGCAGGTGCTCAAGCAAAGTGCAAACCTCTTCTTTGTTAGGACATAAACTAACATCATCCATCCTGTATTAACTTACCCTTATCCTTACATGGGATAAACTGGTGAATGAAGCCAAATACAATGTGATAGTGAACAAAAAACAATGTCAAAATTTATTTGTGTTTAGTCAGTAGCCCAGGAATGAGAGCTGTGGTGGTTGTGGTGATGAGCCGGAGGAATGCTGCTGGTATTAAGAGCTCTTTGCTGTGTCACACATTCCTGTATTTTGCAGGATCTGAAGGAATTAGCCTCAGGAAAGCTCAGAGTTTATTTCAGGTGGGTAAACACTGTTTTCTGGTCTTTTGGTCGGTGGTGGGAAACATTCATAGCGATTGAAGGAAAGATCAACTGGCTAGATAAGAATTTGTTATCTTCCAGATGGCAGGTTATGAAAGCAGAGAAGAAGGCTGCGTCTGTCAGGTGTAGGCTAGGAATGACAAAGAAATTTAACTCCATTCCAAAAATGTTAACCATATTGTTCACGCTCAGCAGTGAGGGGGCCTGTGGCTGCTGTGAGATTAACCTTGTGACCCCGACAAGAGTTTAGACCAGCCTGTCAAAAGCATTATGTTTGAAGGCAGTAATCGTTCTTTATTAGAAGAACAGTTACTTTGCCTGGTTTCTACTGCCCACCTATGAACTGTATTTTGGCTGCAGCACCACCTTTAGGAAATGGTGTGTAGTTTAATTATTAACAACAGGAGATTCCTAAAGGCTGTGGACAGCCTCTTCAGTGTGGTTTAATTTGCTCTTAAAAAGTAGCTCGATGTAAAAATGTACTTATCTGGCGTAACAATGATTCTCCATAGGGCTGTTATGGGGCTGGTAGTAGACTTTAAATTATTTCAGAGCATGCAAACATTTTTATTAAAGGAAACTGGGAAAGTTTGTTCTTGTTATTTTCAAGCAGACTTAAAGAGCTAAGTTTTTAGAATGGCTATGCCTATTTATGACCATCAATTTCAGATCATCCTGTGAAAGACACCTGTTTGAAGAGCTGCAGCCTTGAAACCATTGCAGCCTCGGTGGTCCAGAGAAAGGCTATTATGTGGCATTAAGAGCTCACACAGTTGTAAAAAGCAAGTGAGCTTTTGGGCCCAGAGGCTCTTCAGCGAGTTTGCAGAGAGTCAGCTTCTCCTGAGTGCTCAGCTTCTATGGCTTGGTGGAGCTGTGGCTGCTCTGCCAAGTCCTCAAAAAAAATTACAGTTGTAATAGTTTCCCACAGTTGTGGGATTTTTTCACATTTTCTGTTGACAAGTTCTTTCAAAGATAAAGTGTGAAGTGATTTAGTATTTCGTTCAGTGGCTGATTCACTCAGTTTCACTCTGTAGTGGTTCAGGCATTTTGTCACAGCTGTATTACAGCATGTGCTTGTAATAAATATGCACTGAACAAGAAAATAAGTAATTTAGGCCACAGGATATATTCATTGTGGTCATAAAAACCAGCTTCAAAATACATGAAAAGCACTTTTGAAGGAAGAAATACTCATTTAATAATATAATTTTATACAGAAACTGCTGCAGAAACCTTGTGGCCACATCAGACCACTTAGACTGCTTCCTGCAAGTAAACATCTGGATCCTTATTGCACCCACTTGCCTAACTTTACATCTTTCTGACCCCTCAGGCTCTGTGGATGGAAGTTACATTTGGGAATATCTTAACTGGACACACCTCCTGCTTCTTTTTCTTACCTTTATCATGTAAAGGAGATAGACATAGGATGTCATTTCTACTTTTCAGGAGCGCTGTGGCTGTTCATACTAGTAAAGCTGTCTGGAAGCACAAACTCCTACTGCTGCCAACTACTTATACCTTAGGAGAAGCTAAAACAGGGGTTTTCTTCTAAGTTCTCCTTTCCCAGTTTCCATGCTGTCCTCTTTGAGGCATTTGATTCACCCCTGTGTTTATTTTGATGGGGATGCTGCCACCTGCATTTTGCGATCAACAGATGCTTGCCAGCGCGATCGTAATGGGGCACGGTCAGCTGCAATCTCCCTTGGGACTGGAGTATCTCTCTCCTGGCCTTTCAGGACAAAAAGCTGCAGCAAAGCCATTCATCTCAGGGCACAGGCATTACACCACAGGGGGAGGTGCTGAGTTTTTAATGCATGAAGTCACTGCCATTCACAGCGAACTAATGAAAACACTGTCTTTAGCTATGTTTAAAATCCCTTGGATGCCTGTGTGTGTGCGTGCGCACTGAGAAACAGATAATTGATACTGTGAGGTCTTTGATACCTTTTTTCAATGAAGCTAATTGTCTCTGCATAATTTTTGGACAAGCCTGCAATAGTGATGTTTGGTTGCTGCCCGGGATTAGCATGTTTAGCAATAGGGGGAGAAGAAAAAGAGAGAGATGGCATCCAGTGCCTAGGTGATGGGCCCAGCTCAGTGACATGCATCTGAATAAGACATGCCTATTTAACCCTAGAATCATTTTTCTAGCTAATCATGGAATGTGCATGACATTTGTTATTACTGACATTATAATGCATCCATTCACACTACTAGAACTGCTAAGCTGTTCCCACTGAAAGTAATGGAAGCTTTGTGTAAGCTGAAGAGAAGCAGAATTGGGTCCCACTAGAGCAGGTCAGGAAGTTTTTCTACTCAGCGTTATTTTTAGGGAGCTGGATAACTGACGCGAAAGCCCTCCCGCTGCAGTTTTGGCAAGAACACATTGGACAGTTATATGCTTTATAGTAGTCTTTATTTCCACATTATAATTTTGCTTTAAGAGTATCTTTGAATTTCTTGGCTTTCAAGAATGTAGTTTGATTTGATTTTTCTTTATTACAGGGAATACTGAATTCAGTTTTCATTCCCATCAGAAGCACTGTGTGATCATTAAATCACCTCAATGCATGGCAGGTAACCTAGAAAGCTGAGGGGGCAATGTTAGCCCCCACCCTCCTGGAATGAAGAGGATTTCTTGTCCCAGTTTTGTCACTGACAGTGACCAAAGTGCTAGCCATTTTGCTTACTGATTTTGCACTGGGTAAAAACATCATTTGTGCACTTGAATCACCTGCCTCTCAGAAGTGCTACAGAACTGTCTGAGATAATTTGACAAAGTCACAGTAGTGAAAGACAAAATAGTCTTTGGAACCATGGTCCAAAACATTAGACACTTAACTCACTGATGCATATATGCATGTTCTGGCACCCTGTGTATATTTGAAAAACTGGACCAAAATGTTCTAGGACAAGATGTCAGTATTAAAGCACTCTGCAGTCTGCAAATAGGTGTGGAACTGGGTTGCCTTTGGTTCCCAGGCAGGAGTTTTCCCAGCCCTAGTTGTAGTTACATATTGGTTTGCTGTTGCACAACTGAAGAATACCACCAAGATTGTTTTGATCTCTGCATATATTCCACTTGTAGGTTTTTTTTACTATCCTTTGAAATACCTCCTCCACTTTCTTGTTGAGAACTGAAACTAGGCTCACAGAATGGGCAGATTTCTGTTGTTTCTCAATCAATCTGGCAAGCGAATGATCTGATACCAACATTTCTGTTAAACTCAAGGTGGTGTTAAGGAATTGATTTGTCCCTGCAATGCCCTAATGTGTTCTGTTTCTGCACATAATTTAGACAGCTATCTAAAATAAGGGTTTAAAATGTAACAATAACATTGCTCTCTCTTTTTGTATCTGGTGGCAAACCTCCAAATCCTCTCTCAAAATTCATTGCTTGTAGAATGCAGCAAAGCTTTGGGGACAAGAATAATGTTTCTTAACATTCACACGGCATTAGAACTACATCAAGTCATGGCTCCCTGGAGCCTAAGCCTCTAGTCAATATGAAGCCCTATCTCTTGAGGAATGGAGTAGAATTAGTTGAATTATTGAAGGCAGTGAGTAAGAATTCAGCTGTGTCCATAGCTGAGTTATGGATCTGAGAGGACAGTTCTTCCTTACTGTGCAGCACTCTTTTCAGTCTCATACTGAAGGGGACCCCAGCATCAAGAAATAAAAATATTCTGAAAAAAGCCTTCTGACTGAATGCCAGAGATCCATGGGTGAGCACGTTAGGCTGAAAAGCTGATAGCAGCACCCGAGTCCTGTCCACTGCAGGGCTCCTGCCACACTTCCGATAGGGCTGTCGTAGAAGAGAATATTTCGGATTGGAAAGGTTGATAGCTTACCTAGTCCAACAACCCTGCAATAAGCAGGGACATCTTCAACTACATCAGGTTGCACAGAACTGCATTCAGTTTGGCTTTGAATATTTCCAAGGATGGGGCATCTGCCACCACTCTTGCCAACCTGTTCCAATGTTTTACCACCTGCATTGTAAAAAAAGTCTTTCTTAGATCTCATCTAATATACCCTCTCTCAGTTTAAAGCCACTTCCCCTCGGCCTATCACTGCATGCCCTTGTAAAAAGTCCCTCTCCAGAATTCATGTACCCTTTGGGTACTGGAAGGCTGCTATAAGGTGTCTCCAGAGCCGTCACGGACCCATGATGCTGAACAACTCCATCCCTCTGAGCTTGTCTTGATAGGAGAGGTACTCCAGCCTTGTGATCAACTTAGTGGCACAATGTGCTGGTTTCAGCCGGGGTGGAGTTAGTTCTCTTCAGATTGGTTAGTACAGCTTGGTTGCTGGTGGGGGTTAAACCCCCACGACAGTCCTTCTCTGGGCTCGCTCTAACAGGTCCATGTCTGTTGCCCCTACAGCACCCGGTCACGGAAGAAAGACACAGATCCTCCACAATTAGGAGAACAGCCAAGACCCCCAAAAGGAGACTCGTTTACTTTTGATACACACTTTTATAGGGTTTGCAAAGTGTGAGAGGATTGGAAGATGAAATCCCACCTCTCAACCAGACTGGTGAAGTGACCAGTCAGTCAGCTTTCCTTCTCCAGGAAGGAATGTAAACAAAACCATTGTTTTTAGTACAGTGCATGAGAAAATCTGACTCAAGAACATAAACTTTTCAGAAGGCTTTCAAAAACAGGGCGACACATGTCCTTCTCATGTTTGGAGGCCCCAGAGGTGGATGCAGAGCTCCAGGTGGGCTTTCACCAGAGTGGAGTAGACACCACTCCCTCAACCTGTTTGTTGCACTTCTTTTCATAGAATCATTAAGGGTGGAAAAAAGACATCCAAGATCATCAAGCGCACCGTTTGAGCGAATACCACCGTGCCCACTAAACCATACCACAAAGGGGTGTGAGTGTGAGGCAGCCCAGGATACTGCCACCGTGACAGTAGCAGCAGGGCTGGAGAGGAGGTGAAACTCGGCAGTGGAGGTGCAGGCCGGAGTGAGGCAGCCTTCCTGGGGGCCAGGCAGCCTGCCCTTTGAAGTCATGGAACAGTTTCCAAGTGCCATTTGTGCCCCTGGCTTGGTTTGCATACACACGGCATTACCTCACCCAACAAAGCCGCGTCAGCCAGGGCTGCACAATGGTGGGGGCTGGCTGTGCCCCATGGGGGGCTCCCAGTTGCCCTGGGAACGCCGCATTCCAGCATCAGCTGCTAATGTGCAAAGCATGCTGCTGGGGGCTGGCCCGGGCAGAGCATGGGAACATTCTTGCATACTTTATGAGACAGAAACAAACCGACTTTCAACAGAACAACAGCCAGGCATAATCCCCCCCACCCCTCGCCCCACCGCCTTCGCCCACCCCTCTGAAACCAGAGCACTCTGGACCTTTGTGTGAGAGCTAGGAGGTTCATTTCCAGGGTATTTTGCCAATAAAAAGAACCAAGAATATGTTCTGATCCAGGAGTGAATTTTCCACATCTTGGGAGAAGAATGGCCCTAGTGTGAAATGCCTATAGTGTAATTTCCTATAGTGTTTTAGACCAGGGCACCCAGGCATCCTTGGCCAGGCCCTCCTTTGGAAGGTTAACACCTGGGACAGCTGGGACACTGACTGACCTAACACCATGAGCAGCCTTTCTCAAACCCCGTTTTCACTTTTCCTACACAGACAGATTACTGCCCAAAATAAGAGCACTAAAACACAACTCGGCTGCCCCGAGAGCCCCTACCCACAGTGAAGCAGCCTGATTATTTACCACAAGATAGTAGCTCTGGATATCACCACAAAGATTTTGTGGGAAACAAAAAACAAAACAAAAACAAAAACAAACACGAACAAACAAACAAACAAACAAGTGAGACCAAGGAAGGCAAGATGGCACTGAGGACAATTTCCTACTACAGGATTCATTAAATGTGAGTCATCGGTGTGTGACTGTGTGGGGTTCTCACCTTAGCCCGCACTTATGAACAGAGCTGGCTTTCAACAAAGGCAAAGCTGGCTCATCATTGTTTAAGAAGAAGCTAAGTAGTAACTTTATTGAACAAGTAATTCAAGGCACAGCCTCCATGTCTCTGTAGCACATTGGTGGAACAGAAGGAACAGTGATGCACAGATCTTCTTAGCAGGATGCATTAGTGAACCCAGTTTTTATGCTGTTCATGGACCTCTAACTATTCAAGATGTCCACGTGTGGCATGTCCCAGTTACTTGTGGGTTTTTTCTTCCACATGCAGAAAAACATGCAACATCACCTGTATAAGACAAGGAAGCTCTCATCCTTTTGCACAGAAGTATTCCAAATGCTCTCTGTGGCTGCTTCAAGAAGCACTTTTAGGAGAAGTGATGGGCAGGGTTTGTATAGCTGGTTTGCCACTGATGGCTGTTGGGGGTGCCGGTTCAGTCTGTCCCTGACAGTGGCTCTCAGATCCTGCAACTCAGTGCCCATTGATGCGACTACTGGAAATAAATTTGGTGACAGGCCTTTGCTCGGTGGTAATCCAGTAAATAGTGTCTGTTTCCAAACCAGGATTTTAAGAGGCAGCTAATGCTGCAGCACCACATGGCAAGCTCTTTAAGGGAACTTAAAATCTCCCTGTCTCATCTGCGCTGTGCTGGTGCTAATAGCTGCATGCTGTACACAAGGCGCTTTTAACTAGAGATTTGAGAAAAGGTTTTCTTTTGTCTTCCCAGTTTGTTTACTTTGTAAACATGANACACAGCATCTGAGGAGAGAAATTGCTCTGCCATATGTCTGTAAAACTGTTACACTTAATAAGTAGGCTGGATAGTAGATAGAGTGCTTACTTCTACTTCACCTTTTTTTTAGAAGAACTTTTTTGGCATGTGGACGCAGCATTTTTTGATCTAATCAGAGCACTAAAGCTGGATTTACAACATCATCAAGCTATGGCCTGGATTCTTCCTGGGGGCCCAAAGAACCTGGGGATACATCTGTAGCAAATGCCTAACACCTCTAGTTGAGTGCTTTCAAACCAAGTTGGTCCTGACTGAACACTGCTATTGTCCCTCGCCTTCTGATACAACTCTTCATCCGGTTGATCCTCAGCTGAGTGGTTGCACCTCTTTGCAGGCTGCCTTCCCCATGACGTAAGGATTCCTGAGCAGTGAGAGACCAAGCCTGGCTGTGTGCAGCAGCACACAGATGTCCTACAACAAGTCTGGAAGCAGCCCAGCGATGTTTACACTGTACTGAGTTTGAGTGAACAGTTTCAGATGTCCCCGTATTGTGTTCCCCACTGTGTCTGACTCTGTTCCTACGGGTGAAGGCAAACCCAAAGTGTGCCTTGCAGTGTTCACAGCACTCCCCAGAGCAAAAGGGCAAGTAGCAGGTAAGGTAAGCCTGTCCTCCAGACTGTCTGCCCCAAGCACCTACAGCCTCAAGAATTTTTCCTGTTCAAAGTGCAGCCAAAGACCAGAGTGTCCACCTGCCAATCCCACCCTGTGTCTCCACAGGGATGTCTCCATGCCACCACCTAAGCCACAATAAGCAAAATCATGGTGTCTTTCAAAGAACCAGCATATGATTGCATTCAGAAGAAGGAATGCCTGAAGACATCTGCCAAAGGGTTTCCATCAGGCAAAATATAATCCTAGGCCAAACAAGAGTCAAACATACTGAAGAACACATTTTCTACACGAAGTATCCTTCTGTTGAGCAATCTTCCCCAGGGACTAGGAAAACCCACTGGGGTTTTCAGCTCCAGGCCCTTCTGCTCGCCATGGCCTGTTTGCCTGTGCTTTGCTGCAAAAACAGCTACTGCTGTTCAGAGGTGATCCAGCTGTGCAGCTCACCCCAGAGTGGGAGATGCTAGCTGCTGCAGCTGTTGTATTTCTGTAGTCCAGGTTTGACTGCAGTGCTGCACAGAGTAGGGACAGCCCAGAGGAAGCCCACCAAAATTTGGAAGCAAAATTTAATGCAAAATTTAGAAGCTGCTTTGCTTAACTGTGTGTGTAAATGTCACAGCATTTCTCAGCATGGACAGATTGGTCTGGGCCATAGCTGAGCTCTTTGCTTTATGGCCAGGTTATTACTAAGGGATTCGGCACTGGGCTGAAGGACTGAGTAAAGGAGGCAATCCCACCAGTTCTGGGAAAAGCACTGCTCCATTGGTAAGGGTAAATGCACTGTTGCTGAGAACATTGCACAAGCACATCCCCTCTTGGCAAATAAAAGTCCATCTTTATCGCACTCTCTGGAATTTTGTAGTATTTAAATATCCAGTTCATGTAACAGGGTCTCTGATATTCCTGAGCTGCTGACTAAAGTCAATCCAAAACAGATTTTGTTTGGCTTTCCCATGGCTCAGTAGTCCCCAAAAGGTGTTTTTATTATTTTAAGTATTAGGCATGTGCATGGGAAAGAATTTTGTTAGTTTAGCTCGACCACTCCCTAGGAGTTTTCTTGTCTCTCTCAGCGTCTCCTTACCCTCAGGCTGCTCATATCTTTCAACAGATCTCGCTACTGGACTCAGCAGCTCTGCTCCTTGTTCCCTGCCTTTCCATGCAGATCCCAGCAGGGCTGGCACCCACCACCCTCACCAGGCAGGGGGAACCCGTGGCCTTTCACAGGGAAGGGGTCACCCTTTTCAAGGGCAGAGACTATAAGGGTGAAACTCATGGTCTAGTGTAAAAGCCAGTACAAAGCTGCCTGGATCCCAAACAGATTTCAGACTTTTTCTCAACCAGCATGTAATTAATATATAACACTTGTGCTGGCCTTCTGCATATTAGTGAAATGCATTGCTTGCCCTTTATTCCAATCCATTGCTTCTTGCTTGCTGTGTTTCTTGTCTAAACAGCAACAGTGCAGTGTAGTGTTTTTCCCTGGCTAAACAGCAAGGAGACAATGCTGCATTTTACATCACGTGGAATTTTTTCCCCAGTTTCTGAACACAGTGGTAGGTGAGCCGCAATGGAAGAGGCAGGCAGATAAATTCAAATGGGAAATAAAGAGCATGTTTGAACATTCAAGCACTTTTAGGGTAAAGCTATCAAATACTTCTGGAACAGAAGGGCCAAAATTGTTCAGGAGTCTCTCAAGGTCAGCAGGAGTCTAATATACTGAAATTGTTTGAGAAAACTGTAAGAAGAGATGCCATAGGCAAACAGAACATTGCAAACCATTTCCTTCCTATTTGTATTTAATACTGTTTGTATTACTTGGATGTTACACCTCAGTTCAGAGGAAAGCATCATGCTGATTTTCTCCTGGGCTCCAATAGCTTGTCAGTCATCACACAGGAAGCCACAAGCTGCCCTTAGTCCCACTGTCCTTTGTTGGAGCTGGCTAGGTTCACAACATGGGCACAGAAATGGAGCTATCCCTCTTGTTGAGCGTGTCCAGGTGCTCTTTGCTCACCAGACTCCTGCTGTGACTTTGTCTTTTGTTAGCTGGAAACCCAGGATTTCACAAGGGCAGGCTGATCAGGCTAGACAGAACAAAGAGTAAATGTGGATGAAGTGATGAGATGCAAGAGAGGGTAAAAAAGTGGTGGATCTGTGGAAAAACTGGTCCTCTGGTGTCACCAGGGCAGTGTGTGCAAGATTATTTGCAAAAGGTGAAAGAGGCAAAGGAATAAAATGCCAAATGGGTGGTGTTACTGGCAAAACAGCCTCAACTAGGGGAATTTTTACTTACTTTAATTTATTGCCAATTAACAGAAGCTTCTAGTCACTGATTTGGCTATTGAGAAAAAGAAACCATGGACAATTAAGCAAACACTTGAGTAAGCAGCTTTCTTGACTCTTCCCCAGGCACTATTCAGCAAAACACCTTTCCTCCCTCCTCCCTAGTCTCACCTCCCCCTGTTTTTGATGTGGGTTACACTGAATAATCCCAGAAGTTGGGGCCTTACACACAATAGGTTTAGTCTGCTGCATTTCCATGCCTCTTACTGGTATTCCTTTGGCCATCTGTCATTCTTACTGCTTTCTCTCTCTCATTTTTGCCTCTTGCAGTTTTGCCTGTTGGCCACAGTCCTTCAGAGCTGGCCTTTCCCTAGTGTTGATCACCCATTGCCCCAGTCCCACAGGGCTCTCCCTGCCCACTCTGGGTTGCCTATAACCCACAGGCCGCCTCCCTTCAACATGGGGCTCTTTCCTCCTAGAGCGTGTCCCCAGCTCCATGTCTCCACAGTCATCTCTGGCTTCATTTGTCTCCCTAACAGTGTTCTCTGTATATCTCCTGCTTGCTGGAGTGGCTGCTAGTCTTCCTGAAGTGTGTCTGAGCTGGGATGCTGTGGGATGCTCTGCCTGCCGGCCGGCAGGTGTGTGGTGGCGGCCCAGACTGGTTTCAGAAATGGCTGGGCCCAGCTGTGACTGGCACACGGGTCCTGAGCACACAGACCCCCTACCACAGCCCCCACTGCTGAAACCCAGCCATGCATGGGGAAACATATCCTAAGTGAGACTGAGAGATAAAGAAACTAATTTTTTCCAGGGAATGGCCAGACAGTGGAAAAGGAATGCAGCACACCAGGAAGTCATGCGAAGAGTGAAGGTATAGCTGAAAGTCACCTCTCCTTGTACAGATAAGCATTTACTCCTCCTTGTATGATATAGGAATGCTCAGTAAAATGGCCAAGCAGCACTTTGAAAAGGCTACTCCAGAATTTCTACCATGGAGTAAAAAGCTTACATGGTATTAGGGAACAGTAAAGAGCAGGAAAGAGGTCTCCTCCTGCCAGTGATGGAGCCTCTTGCCAATTTTTATTTTCCATGAATTTTCTGTACTGATTCAAACACCAAGTATCCTACTGCAAATGATTCTACTGTCATAATTATTCCACTGTAATATCCTGTTTATGTTTGCCTCCTGTAAAGGACGAAAAGGCAAAGAACACCTTGGCCCTGCTGCAGGAACTCCAGACATCCCTTCCCCAGTTCCCAGCTTTTGTGGAGTGATTGCCAAGGGTTCTTATGGTCATGAGAAGGAGAGTGGAGATCCATCACAGGCTTGCTCCAGACTTCTAGTTCCTCATCTGAGTGAACAAGCTTGACCTGCCCTCCTAGCAAATGTCCTACCTGAAAGGTAGAGTTTGTGACTATTGCCAAAGCCCTTACTCTGCAGTGCAGAACTTCTCTCTAGGACTGCAAGACCTGTAGGGTTTGTTGGCACAGGATCAATGCCCTCCTGGAGTAGGAATATCTGACCAGATCCCTCTACATAGCTCTAGAAGGCAAATTTTGTTCTTACACATCCTCATCCATGCATGAGAGGCCATCACCACCAAAGCCAGAATATTGACAATGCAGTGGCTACAGCAACCCCAGCTGATGTGGTGGAGGTCTCTTGCAAAAAGACTTCCAGTAACCTCTGTCCTGCTTCTCCCATTTCACTGCTGTCTCACCAGTTTGTGAGGAATAGTCTGTGGCAGCTTAAAAGCCTTTCCTACATCAAAGAATTGCTTTTCCAATATTTTTTTTAAAAGATTAATGGAAGAAGTGACATAAAAATGATGGAATGAGAGAAAGCTTTTGTTGCCTGGGCTGTAAATCATCCCAGGGATCCTGATGTAATCATCTACCTCTCAGACTTCCCTTCCAAGGTTTGTGATACAATCATAGGGCCTGGACTTGCTCAATCCCCTCCTGGTACAACCTAGCTATGCTTGTGATATGGTTGGTCCACCACTGCCATCAAGCATATTTATCTTTGCAATTGTGCTTTTTTATACCTTAGAGTTTTAATCTGTCCCTCTTTATAGGGAGTCTTCTCTGTTTCTTCCTTGAAAATATGTGATCAGGGATGAGATCTACTTAACTTTTGTCCTGTGAAAGTTAGGCACTTAGCCCGTGCTACTTGTCTGTCTTTTGAATCAAAAAAAAGACAAAAACCTCCTCCAGAGGGCAACTGATCCTGTTAAAATAGATGTCTAGCATATATAGGAAGAAATGTCCTTTTGAGTAGTTTTTAATGTTGTCTCCACTGACTGTGGATGAAACTCAGATAACAAGATTAACACTCCAATTTTAGACAGCTAAAGAACTGTGGATCCCTAGAGGATGCCAAAGGCTCCTTTTCTTTTTTTTTTTTTTAATTTTGCTGTGATTGAGGAAGCAACAAGACTGTCCTTCAGCCATTTTGTACATGACAATTTCCTGGGCTGTTGTGAGGATAGAAGGAAAGAGAGGAGATGGAAGGCTTTCCAGGAGCCTGACCAGTACCACAGTCCAGTGTGGGGCATTTTCAGGCTCACTCAGGGGCTGGGTCTCTCATGACACAGGGATGGTACTACAATATGAGTATTCCATCATATGGCACACTGAAGGGATGAATGAATGTGAAAAATGAGGTGCAAGAGGATGGTAGTCAGTTTGCAGCTGGCCCTGCTCCACACAGTCTGGCCAGGGATGCTGCTGTGGTGTAGTCCAGGAAGGAAATGCATGGAGGATAAGATGTGTGGAGCAATTGTTACTGGCCTGGAGCTGAAGGATGCTTGAGGATATGGTAGCACTTTAAACCCAGGATTTCACCTTATATAAAATATTTCTTCTGTGCCTTGCATTTAGTATTTTTGAAAACTTTATCAAGCTATGTTTTAAAATTATTATGAAGTTTTAAAAGCCAGTATCACTCAGTCAGTTTTTAAAGATTTTTGTATAAAGTTTAGATTCTGCTGAGGTGGAAGTAAGCTTTTCTTTTTATAGTCACAAACCTCAAAAACAGCAATGTAGGTATTTTGTGATGCTTCATTGTGATTCATACTTTATCAGTGGAGCTGAGGAGAGTCATGACTGGTTTTGCCTGTGCTGGAGAGAATATCTGTATTGCTAAGCCCAGGCTATGGTCTGCATATTATATATGTATTCACATACTTAAGTAGAGTTGTAAGTAAGCTCTAACAAATTAAAGAAATACCTGTGGTTTGGCCGCTAGGAACACAGCAAATATCCGTAAACAGCACTCCTGTCCCAAACCCTCTTTGCATTCAACACAGAAGTCAACCTCTTCTTGCCTCACAACAAGAGATAAGACTTAAGCTATGGATCCTGTTTAATGGAGAAGTTTCATGGCTTTCTAGTCCCCTTCTTTTGTTTGTTCTTCCAAGCCTAAAACAAAAACCTCCAGTGCAGGTTGCCTGCTGTGCTCCGCCCCAGTACCTGTTTGGTCAGGTCAAGGCTACGTGTGGTCTGGAGCAGGGCTCTTGGCACGGGCATCCTGCCAGCAGAAAATTGATGCATCCCAAATGAGCTGAGTGTGAAAACCTTTGGCACCACTGTGGGATATCCCCTGGGTGAAATCCTGCCTTGCTCAGCCTGTGGAAAATCTCGCTGATGGCAGACAGGCCGATGAAGGCTCGAGGGCTATAGCTTTTCTTGAAAATTAGGGATACTCAGGGCTGCTCTCTGCCCTGGAACTGACTGGCACAGTCTGGAGATTCCCAGCTGCTCAATTCCATGCGTGCTGGGCTCAGAATGTGCCTGGGAGAATGCTCACAGTCTCACCGTGCAGGCAGGTAAGCTGCAGCTCTGAGCTCTGCACAGGTGTGGATGTAGCACAACTGAAGCTGAAATTTAATAACAAAAAAACAGATAAAAAGACATGTAATAAAAAGATCCCAAGAACCTTCCAATTTCCCTTGGAAATTATCAAATAATGGACAAGATTATCACTAATTTGTGATACTGAAACTTTAGTTTCCTTTGCCTATAATTGAACTCTTGTTATTTGTGATGCTTCCAAAGAGCCTACAAGCTGTGTTGGCCTTCCCTGACCTACACATTGTATTGAATCACACAATTTTCAATCCTCTGAGTATTTAAATCTAAATCCTTTGAGCCTCACTGAATTTATAGATTTGTTTAAATGACAATTATTCTGATTGGGGTTATCTCAGCTGGGGTCATTGTCATCTGAGAGTTGTGAAAGCTCCTGTTAGCCACATTGTGATAACTTTTCAGATACCAAACAGTAAAAAAATAATGAAGCTGTAGTCAGAACAGTTTCTGAGCCAGCTAGGTTCCAGAGCTGGTGCACCACATGCTGTGAATCCAGTATTCAAGGTGGTGCAGGAGGAGGATGAGAGCAGAATCTGAATGTGTTTGTCAAGAGGAGCCAAATGAGGTGTGAAACTTGGCTTTGAATTTCAACTGTCCTGTTATATCTAGGGATGGCTGAGATCCATGGCCAGGCAGGGCAGGACTGAGGAGAACTGGAGAGCAGTCCTGCTGTCAGGGATTGTCAAGGGGCTGTCAGGGACTGACATGGGGTCCTGTGCCATGGGCAGAATGGGAAGTGCTGGGGAGGCTGAAATGAGATCTGACTGGGACAGGTACAGCTGGCAGTGCTACAGCTCTATATCCCTGAAACCAGCACCCCCTCAGTCTCTCTTGACAGATGGTGAAGAAAACACTGAAAAGCCATTGCAATGATCATTGCAGGGGCTCCAGATTACATGTGATAGCAGCCCCTCAGCATACACAGTTCTTCCTCCCAGTTAAAGATACAAATATTTTTCCAGTGCCTTCACTTAAGGCTCTTCTGTTCCACTCTTCTCCACAGATGTCTGGGATTTGTGCCTGGCACAGGGCTGATGTATTTCATGCAGAACAATACTCTCTGGGGCTGCAGTGGAAGACAAGGAGATAAAAAAAGTAGCTTCTGTGGAATGAAGGGACATTGCTGTCAGCTGGTGACATCTGTGAGAGTGAGGACTAGGCTTTGTAAACCTGTGAGCCAGGCAGTCACTCCAATGTGAGTGTGTGGTCCCACACACATGCCTGTGCACTCTGTCAAGGAGGAGGATGTCCAGACTCAGAAGCACAACCTGGTTTTGGTGCCATCCCAGTTTCTCACACAGGTCTTGTCTGTCTTCACTCACACAGATGTTTATGCAGGACAGGCACAAATGCTTCCTCTCCAAAGGCTCAAAGGGAGAAGTAGGGAAGCTAAAGACCCCACCTTTGCCGCAAGTCTATTCCCAGGCCTGGTGTAGAAGTCAACAGTTTCATGCTCTTGTGGCACTACACTGGGGTCACAGCCTCCCAAGAACTCCCGGTAAATCCAGTTGTAAGACCAGCACTTTAAAGCACTAATGCACACCAAATTTGGTCAGAAACCCTGTGGTTAAAATCAGAGAAAGTACAAATTTGTTGATATAGCCATGCCTGTGTAAGAGCTCTCAACCAGCACAGTTTTGGCTGTTAATGAACACTGTTCTTCACACCTTTGGCAGATGTATCATTGCCAAGCAGAAGTCTGTGCTGTAGACCTGGCCTCACTCTGTCCTTCATGTTTGTGCTCTGAGAACCACAAGTATTTTTCACACAAGATAAGAAAGCAGAGGAGGAGGCTGAAACAATGGCCAGTTGTTTTCCACTCAGGACCGCATTGTTCAGTGGGTTTATCTTAGTAGTATTTTTATCACATCACCTCTCAAATGTATCTGTACTACCTGCAATATCTCAGGAAAAAAGAGAAGAGGCAAACTTGAAAAAAAGGAAGGCTTAGAGTCTCTTAACCCATTCATCTATGAGACTGGACAGCCCAGCTCCTGCTCCAGCAACCCTGAACACAACAGCAACCCTGTTCACAACAAATTTCCCAGCTTTGAATGCCCACTGGCCAGATGTGCCCTGCTGTGGTGCTGGAGTTGGCAGAGAGTGCCCTGAAGCTGTGCTCCAGCCCTGGCAATGAGCACTGCACAGCTAGGGTCTGTGAAGATGAGCATGGGAGCAAACACCCTTCTCGGTGGTACTCTGAACACTGTTCTGTGTTGAAATAACTGGTGGACTTACAAGGGGAGATAGAGGTCCCAGAAATCCCAGTTACTCAGCACTGCCTTTGCTGTTTGTGCTGTATGTGATATCCATTTCAGTTATTGGAGATGGAGTAAAGGAAGAAGATAATAAGGAATAAAGAAGTACAATAAAATGCCAGATAGGCACAGTACAGAAGGAGAACAAGGAAAACATAGCTGCCTTGGGTACCATAAATCTTATCTTTAAACACTTTAAGCAGTTTTCTCACAATGATGGATCCCTTGGAGAGACTTAAACTGAATCATTAGGTAGGGAACTAAAGTCCTAATTTGAAATTAGCTCTTAAAAGCAGAACTAAAGCCCTATCTCTATTAAAACTCAAACTGAACCTGGCTAGGCAGTAATATATGTCTCTAGGGTGACCTTGTAGCTGTATATTCCCAACAATACTATAAGCAGTAGGAGGTTAGAATGAAGGATTCTCTGATGGTGTTTGCATGCTGGCAACAGAGAGTTATAGGCAGCCTGAGACAACACTTGTCAGCCTTTGAGAGTAAAACACATGTGTATACTTCAAGATAAAAAAAAATACAAAAAAGAGACATTTAATAGACACAGTCCCAGACTTCCCCAAGATGAATTCTGATTCAGAATACATTCTCTAGCTTACATATAAACACTCATAATGCTCAAGTCCTGTCTGTGTCTGATAATACCTTGTGACCTTTCCAGTTCCAGTAGCAAACTTCAAGAAAAACAATGGAAAAGATTAGACAGGAGACTCAGCACACTGCTGTGCCAGGAGAAACAATCTGCTGCAATCACAGAGCCAGCAGTCCCCTCTGTGATATCTGGGCTGGGTCTGACCTTGGGAGCCCAAATTCATCACTGCCATGAGCACAAGCCATGTCCCCCGTTGAAGCTGGCCCCAGCTTGGGCAGCCTGCTCTCCCCTTCACTGCAGGGCAGTGGCAGGGCAGATGCTGTGCTTGCTCCTCAGCTAGCCTTGCTCAGCCCGTGTCAGTAATGGGGGATTGAACTCTGGCTGGTGAATGGGGCAGCTCAGCAGAGGACAGGCTACCTGTTCTGCCAGCTTGCCTTCTGTGGGAACACCGATTGCTAAGAGATTACTGGGACAGGCTCCGACAGTTTGTGTCACCAGATCCAATCACAGCTTTCTGAAGCAGAGGTCAAACTCTCTGATCAAGCCACTGTGAGCAGCATTGGTCTTTACATGTGATCACAGCAGTAGAGCAGGGAAACAACTACAGGTGGTTGCATTTCTGAACTATAGAAGCTTTATCTGACAATGAGTGCAAGTCTGAGCTGTAATTCTCACTACAGGTAATGCATTTTTTACTGTAGGCGTTACTTGAGATAAGGGTGAGACTCAAAAGGTGTGATTTCTAAATGATTCAAAAGACTTTCCTTCC
>VZTR01025580.1:194287-215206 GCA_013400775.1 Chaetops frenatus
AAAAAAAAAAGGGTGGCTTAGAATGAGGTATTGCCACAATGTGGGCAACTTGTAGGCAACTTTTCCAGCACTCCTCCCCTCACACCTGTGTAGGCATTATCTGCAATCTGAAGAACAGTTCTATCCTCAGCAAGGGCACATAGTGATAGATGAAGGGGAATGGTTTTAATTGAAAGACAGCAGGTTTAGATAATTTATACTGAAAAAATTCTTTGCTGTGAGGTTGGTGAGGCAGAGGAACAGGTTGCCCAAGAAAGTTGTGGATGCCTCATCCCTGGAAGTGTTCAAGACCAAGTTGGATAGAGCTCTGAGCAACCTGGTTGAATGAAAATTGTCCTTGCCCAGGGCAGATTAGTTGGGAACTAGATGATCTTTAAGGTCCCTTCCAACCCAGGCAATTCTGTGATTTGATGACCTGTGTGGAAATTCTCCCAAGCAAACGTAATGTGCCCAGAGTTTAATGAGCTGCAGCAGCACATGCTTTGAGGAACAGAACAACTGCTGAAGCAATACTTGCACTCAAGTCCCTAATCCACCTACCTGATAATTTTTGTACAACCTGTCAACATGGCACATACATGTGCAGCTACTGTGTGAGAACATTCTGCAAATGACATGTCTGGCTTGGTAAAACAAATAAGGCAGCTCTTTTCTGTATCTTAGTGTAGTTATATTTTGCTAATGATTTTTATGTCTTAAGAAAAACATCTCTGATTCATTATGGAGTAAGGTTGAGCAGGAACATTAAAACATGAACTCTCACCCCTATGACTGAAGCTGAGGGACTAAAAGTAGGTATGTTGAAAGAGGAATTTTGTGGGAGGCAAAAAGAGCTGTTATTGACCTCCAGAATTGAAAAGTTAATGCTCTTCACTTTGTTGCAATGGCAAAATCTGTATGGTATGCCTTCCAGAGCCATGTGGCTACTGCCCAGAGGGCTCTAATCATGGGTTCCAGCTGTTTGGTGTGAAAAGTAGCTCACCTGGAACTAAAACCAGCAGATTTGTTCAGAGATTACATCTTTACACACAGAATGGTGTGAGGCATTTTTCCCAAAGACAGCTGGAACTCAAAGTTTGAAACAAGGGCAAATTGGAAAATGTGCAAGGGCAGTTGGAGTCAAGTCTGTTTGATCTGTGTTTTTGCCCTTCCTTAGGCAAGATGAGTTGGTTCAGAAGCAAACTTCATTATTATCGCGAGTTGGCAGCCAAATACGCTAGAGGTATACTTATTTGTTAAATAAATACAGGGAGTATGCTTGCTGATTCACCACACCCACACAAAGCTCTGAATAATTACAGGTCTGTTGCCAGACAAGCTAGGGCTGTTGGTTTTTTGGGGTATTTTTTTTTGCAAACAGAGGTCTTATTCATAAGTCATAAATAACTGGCTTCGATGGAGTTGATAATCTCTCACAGAAATGCTAAATGATTGTTCTATGTGCAGTTCTACAACCAAAACGGGGGTTGTATTTAGTTATTGCTAATAGTCATTCACCGTTAAACCTCAAAAGATAAGATTTCTACCAGGTATAAACCTGACTGAGAGAGCATAGCATTATGTAGAGTAGGCATGCTCTCTCCAAGCACCACTGCACGTTAAGAAAACTTGGCTTCAGTTATTTAAAAATGAATATTAATTTATATACACTTTGGTGTGTCTAGCTGCTGCCTCAGAAATATCTCTGCAGCTTTCCAGTTGGCATCTTCTACTGCATTTACCCAAAAGCTAAAAGAATGGGAGGGATTACTTGCTCTGGATGTCATTTCCTGGTTAATGTTCTTAGCCGTATCTTAAGCTGTCCATTATGGGTGGTCAGAAGTAAGATCCTCAGCTACTGGCAGAGCTCCAAGCATCACATGGCCTTCCTGCTACGGTATTTACAACGTAGCTAGAGGCCAAGAAACTGATTAAAGGGTATTGTATACATCCAGTTGACACCTTCAGCTTGCTTGCCTCCTCCTTCCAACAAATCTGCAGGAATGAGGCCTTGTGGCAAGAAAGGGAGAAGGAGCATGCTGTGCACTGCCTGGGAGGGCATCCACTGCTGGTCAGGCACCCTCTGTGCTGTGGGGCTGCAACTGGGGGCTGCAACTGAGGGCTGCAGCTGTATCCACCCAGCTCTGCTGTCTTATGCTCCCTTTTTACCTTTCATTGCTCTTGTTTAGAATTCAGACTCAGCAATTCTCTATCACTGCCATGTCGTCCGTGCATGTCTGCCCACTTATTGGCACTGCTGGTGGGAATAGCTAAGGCTAACAGGCCTTGCCTGGAAAAGCAGTTGATAAGCAGAGTGGGGCAGAGTATTGCTCTCTCAGATTATTGCCTCCATGGGAATCAAAGGGGTGGTTTGCTGTGTATTAATCCTTTTTCCTCTTCCATACCTCTTTTGCTTGTTCCCTTATTAATATTTTTTTCCATTTTTATAATAAAGGCACATAAATTATGTCAAAACATTCCAAAGCATTAACACACTTTCTGCACAAATTGTCACTTTCTCCTACCATGCTGCTAAGGATGGATGCACTGTGCAGTGAGTCTGTGTCCCATAAACATGCACTTCTGCCTCCATACCTGGATTCTCTTTTTTCCAGGCTTTCCAGACTTTTTGATTTGGATTTATTCCTCCCATAATTTCATTATTCTCAGTCTACTCCCTCTGACATTTCATTATGGTAAATAAGAAAAAAGCTGTCACTACTGAACAACAATTATTGTTTCAATCACCCTTTATCTCCGACTGATTTCTATTTCTAAAAGCTGGGCCGAGGAATAATAGTTGCAACAATGTGTGAGGAACAATGGCATCCTGTGTCTTACAGAGAGAGGCCAGATCACAGTCAAGAGACTTGGAGGTAAGCCACTCACCAGATTAGAGTTGCAAAGTCTACAGTAGGTTGAATGGGAGAGGTGGAGGGGAAGCTGTGAAGAAATCTTTTTCAAAACCTTTAATGCTTGGCATTTTTGTGGCTTTCCCTCTCCAGGAGCTGATATTGCTAATCCCTTTCTAAATGGTGTTTGAACACCGATGTCCTCAGGGGTCCACCCATCTCCCAGCTCCACCTCCTTTTTTCCCTGCTCCTTTGTTTATGCATCCTGGACTGAATCCTTACGGGATCGATAAGGAAAAGTACTACCTTGGCATTGCATGCTGCAACACCAGAAAGCTTGCTGAAGCTGATTAACACCGGCCAAAGGATATTTTAGACTGACTACTTCCCAGGCTCTGGAAGTAAGCCTGGCAAGTGAGCTCCCCTTTCCTTCCAGGGAGGCCTTAGAGAGTGATGTTGAAGGAGAGTGCAGAACACAGTGCTTGTCATAGCAATGCTATCACCTAGTCCCAGGTTAGTGAAGGCCCTTCATTTTGGAGGAATAACTGGGGAAGACTGACCATAACCCATGGTGATATCTAGCTGTTGGAGTCTAGAGATTTGCAGGCTGGTAGAGCTATTCTGCTGCTGAAAGTGATCTTTTGTCCAAAGGGACAGTAGTTCCTCCTTTCATGTGGACTGTCACATCTTTGCTCAAGTTAGTGGAGCTGACCCCTGCTGAAGGTTTAGAGGCTGTAGTCTCAAAATCTACCCTGACTTTTTTTCCTGTTGCTTTTTATTTACTATTTCAATAGGATATAAACACTGTGCAAATATAAATCACCCTGAAGTGTCAGCAGGATGTGATGTTCCCACAGTCTTTCTTCTTATCTGTTTTATTGCTAACCCTACTTACATCTGAGAGATTATTAACCAAATAAACATTGTCCACCCTCAGCAGAGAATTGTCACAAATAAATAAATTATTAATTATTGGGGTTTTATTATCATTTTGCTGCTCCTACAAGTTTTGTTTACTAAGTGGAAATATGCTAAGTATGTTAATATTAGAAAGATACAGACGTGTGATGGAAATCAGGCAAGTCTAATAATAAATCTGTTTGTTTTATGATAGCCAGTGGGAGCATATTGTGAAGGCAACAAGAGTTCTCTTCAAAACAGGATATGGGCATCTCCAGAGATTTACTGAAGGAGTGTCCAGATGCTGAACCCCTCTTCTTAGCTGTAAGGATGGTTAAAGGCATATATTTATTATAGTTTCCTTTTATTTTATAGCCTCACTCAACAAAGTGATAAGATAGCACTGTGCGCATTCAACTCACTGGCAAACAACATGAGTAAAGTCAGTCAATAAAGCCAATTGTACCTGGACAATCTGGTTAAAAGCATCATTAGCCAGTTGTCAGGACTACTCCTGCTTCAGCCAACAGATCCAACCACTAGATATATCACACTTGGACATCTCTGAGGTTTAGGCTTAGGCCTAGCCCTGCAAACCAAAGCTGCAGACCTCTTTCAAAGGAGCAAAAGCAGGCTGGGTTGCAGTGCCTGCAGATGTGTGCTCTGCAAGGATATGCACCCTCATTCAAACTAGTGACAGGAACAAGAGTGATGTTAGCAATAATAGTGTCAGCATATTGAAATGTGAATGAACAGACCCCTAAGGCAAAAGTTACTCTACTTAGATAAGTATGCAATGCATGTGGATTTATTTGCTGGGTCCAGACATTTCTGAACACTTTTGAAATAGTCCTCACCGGGTGTAAGCTGTCATTTTTGTCTCGTTAAGGCCTGTGTGAAACTGGGGGGCTGATTATGAGTAATGAGATTATTGAGAGTTATGGTTATTGATAATGCTTCTGTGAGGGAGGCACTGGAACAGGTTGTAACACAGTTTGGATGCACTGTCCCTGGAAGTGTGAAACTAGAAGACCTTATAAGGTCTCACCCAAACCATTCTGTGATTCCATGTTTCTCTGATTCCCACATAATGAGTGTTTTGGAAAAGACAGGGCAAAAGAGATGTATCTTTTTCAGGGCACACCAGTTTTTCTGCCAGAGGTTGGATGGGGAAGAGAAGGCAGTGTGTCTGCCCACTGAGGTCTCCCACAGGCTCCTTCAGGATGTTCTCTCTGAGACACCACTGAGCACGGCATCTGCAGCCTGACACAGTCAGTCAGTCCCTACACAGCAGTACTTTATTACTGGTAAATTGCTGAGGCTGTTTGCTTCAGGCTTGGCTTCAACCCCATGACCTGTTTAAAGGGTTGAAGAGGAGGGATGGCACAGAGAAGTAGAGTGGCACTAAACCAGAGATGTTATCAACAGCACCACATAAAGTCATTGCCTGCCCTGGGAGGGAGCACAATTGTATAGTTTCATACTCAGGCTGGTCTGGGGTTCTCCTCCTGCCACCTTGCATTTGCAGGCAAGTCCTGGCCCCTTTGCTTTCTGAGGTCTACCAAAGTACTCCCAAATGATCGAGCTGTGCGATAATGTAATGAGAGCTGCTGTCCTGGCTCTGACAGCTCTCGTGGCTGGGGACACAGGAGGGAAACGTGGCCTGCTGGCATGCAGCCAGGCAGCTGGGGCTGCTACTAGTCTTGTCTTGAAGGCCAGAGGAAATTTTAAATAAATATTCTCTTCAGGAGGGTAAATGCCAAGGCTCAGATTTAACGGCACTATGAATCCCAGAGGGAAGTGTGCGTCATGTGGGGCTCTCACAATGAGACACAGACTTCTGAAGATATTTCTTAATGACATTATTTATGTTTATTTTTCAGTGCTGTGGTAGCTCCCAGGAGCTGTGAACCAAGTGCCTCTTAACCTTGGGACTCTATAAACACAGGCTGAAAGGGTGATCTTGTTCCGGAAAGCTTTCTCTCTTTGGCAAGCTGATATCTGAGCCGATGCTGTTTTACTTAAATTGAGCTAGTAAAATATACAGTGAGTGCCTGTTTTTCCAGCTGAGTGCTTACCTGTCTCTCCCTGTGTCCTATGCTTGGCCACATGTCTCTCGCCTTTATGCACTGTGGCATTCCTTGTGTGGCTTCCTCGTTTCCATTTTAAAGTGTGTGCTCTGATTCAGTCATGCCTTGTAGTCACTTGGGATAGTCTAAATAATTTTTAAAAGGTAAGAAAATGCTTTTTTTCCCGCCCAGTTTTCCTGACTTTATTTCATCAAGTTAGAAGCTTTCTTATAGGGAGGATGATGGTCTGTGAAGGAAGGTATAAAAACTTACTCTGAGCCCTGCCTCAGCACAGTCCCAGCCCTAACTTGAAATGGGGCAAAAATGCATAGTTTATAAGAACATCTTTTCTGACTGGATAGATTTTGCTTTGCATGATGGGCATTTGGCAGGTTCTTGTCTTTCCACATTGTTTATCACTCATTTTCCCTGCTATATACAGTAAAAGATACAAACATATAAGAGGAAAATTCTGCTTTGGTCAAAGTTACATTCAAGTGTAATTTAATACTCCTTGGGGAAATAAAAAGTCACATAATCTTGATGAAACTAGGTTCCTTTTCTGTATAAATTAGGTCCAAACTACTTTTTATGGTGGGTGGAAGCACCATTGTCACTAATAGAAACATCTCATGGAGAAAAGGTATTTAATTTCTTTCAGTTTATTATGTATGTAGTTGCTATAGCCTGTCTTGGCTTGTTAAAGTTAACCTGGAATTAGTAATTCAGAGGCTAGGATTTAAATTAGTGGTTTGAGACAGCTGTTCTGCGAGTGTCTGAGCAGTGCTTGTGGCCCAGCTGATAATTTTGAAAGCAGAGCTGGGATCAAGTATTAAGGGCAGGAACGGTTTCAGGCACTCTCAGCAAGCCAGACCCTCCTGGTGTGAGGGACCCCCAGCAGCAGGTCTGTGAGCACCACTGCGGTCCTGCCCATCCACCTCCCTGCATCCCTGCCCTCCCAGCTCAGCTTCTCTGCCCCTTAGCGGCTGAACTCAGAAACACAAACAGAATAAAAAATAACCCCACAAATGAAGCAAATAGTCTGCAGTTGGTTAAGATCCCTGAGCAGATGGCAACAGACGGTCTGGCCTCATGGTGAGGGAACAGCAAAAGAAAGCCAGTGACAGAGATAGGGATTACATCAGGGCAGATTTGGATCAGCCACAGGTGCCGTGGAACAGCACCCTCAGAGACCCAGGGCAGGGGTGAGGAATATGGAGAAGAAAGTCTGTATTGCACCCAGCATGAGTTGGAAATGTGAATCATAGTTTAACTACGTGTGCAATGGGAATTCACCTGAGTGTTGGCCACACCAACTCAGTAAAACTACTGATGCATTCAGCTCCTCATAAATCTAATGGGCTATTAAAAAGGGTGATCAAGAAGGAAATACAAGTAAAACATAAAGCACCATGAGAGGCATGGAAAAAAGAACAATTACCTACTAATTACATTAGGGACTAAGAGGCACCCACTGAAATTATCAGGTAGTGAAATAAAAGGAAATGGAAGGACTATGCAGAACTAAACTGGTTGGAAGAGGGCGGTGGAACTCAGATGCCCAGGGCCCCAGACAATTGCTCCCCACACCAAGCTACACTGGTCAAGCAAAAATCATAAGAAAAACCTTTATATATTGTGACATACTTTGGCTTGAGAGAGTCTCAAAGGTCACCTGGTGCAAGCCCTGCTCAAAGCAGGACCAAACGTGATGTTAAATTACGTTTTTATGTGATCAAGTATAATCAAAATGTCCATGTTGCATTGATCTATATGTGTATGGAATACTTTTGGTCTCACCTTTCCTTATTTTTGACTGCTTGAGTTGCTAACAATGCTCTTGCAGTGCACTGGAGTATTTCCTGGCACTAGACTTGCAGAGGCAGTTGGGTATTCTGCTCTGCAAGAGTTGCAACTTGTCCTAGCAATTATAAACCCCACCTGCAATTATTTTTAGGCATAAAAGGGTAAGCCAGATTTAAAAAGCATGTTTTAAGAGCTGTATGAATCTAGCAAAATTGCAACATTGCCATGAAGAAATGTGCTGAGGCATGTGAGCCTTCGACAGATTCAGTCTGCTGACAGGCTGGATCTTGAGTGGCAACATCTTAGTAAACCAATTAAATAGCGGGTGCTAGATTCCTGAGGGTATGGCCCAAGGGAATTTTGAATTGTTCAGCTGAAAGTTGGAATTAGTGAGTCAAACTCTTCCCTGAATTAGACTAATTAAATGGTGACCTCAGCTTTGTTACCCCAGATTTCCATTCAACAAATACAGGGCCTTATACTGCAAATGTACAATAGAAGACGTCAAATTTCTATCCAGTTTTGAAATGAAATCTTTCTCATTTTCTCTAACTACAATGTGTTTCCAGAACATGATAAGCAAAAAGTATGGTTTAATTTGGAATAAAAAAGGAAAATTATGTAAGAGGATAATCTACATGAAGGAATGCTTCATGCAGGGCATGAAGTTAAAAGCTTAGAGAAGTTTGAAGCTATGAGTTCACGAACAAGTAGGAAATTACATTTGGGTGTAACCTTACAGCTCAGTCTCTGATCCAGGTTCACCTATTCAGGGCAAGGGATGGGGGTGCATGTGAAAGGCCACACCCCACCTGTCAGTGGTACTAACTGGAATGGTGAGTGACATCTTCATGGACATATGACAGGTAGCCTGCACTCACCTGGCAGCTCCAGAGCCCTGAGAGCCCCAGAGCACCTCTGTCTCGACTGTCTGCCTATGCACTGTGAGCCTGAGATCCTTGCAAGGCAGCCTACTGCAGCACAAAGCAGGATAGCTTGGGGGAGGACTGCAACGAGCACATCCAAGTAGTGCAGAACTTATAAATGGGATCAAACTAAAGGAACCAGGAGGCAGAAGAGAGGTGAGGTGGCAGAAGTGGACTGTGGAAAACAATGCTTCCATATAATTTCTCTCAATTGCCTATTGCAGCCTTCAGGGGAATGATATCCCACAGGACACAGAAGCAAAGACACTGTCAATCCTCGGCCAGGAAGCATATGGGTGAAGGACAGCAGAGAAGACTAAGAGTGGAGTCTGCAGATTCATGAGGAGGTGAGAATTTCCCCAGCTAACAGTCCAGTGAGGCAAAAACAAAGGAGCCTCGGGTAAAACACAGGTCATGGGGGATGGCAAGGGACTGGGAACAATGGTGATGACAGGATCAGCAACCCAGTGGCACCTGCTAACCAGAAACTTGGAAACAGTCCAGAATCCCCAGAATTGTGGAGAAGAGCCACAAGCACGGTAGATGGGTAACCAAAAGGGACAGCTACACCCTGCCCTGCAGAGGGAGAGCAGCATGAAGTTGAAACACCAAAACATGAAGCAGGTTTAATAGGCATCCCAGGGCTCTGAGGTGCATCTCTCTGCAGTGGGAGTTCACTGAAAGACATGTCCGCAGGAAGAATTACATGTCAGGAAAATCCTGCCACAGTGAGACAGGAAACTTGTGAGTAGTATGCAGAAAATAAAACTTGGAGAAAGTCCTCCAGAGGCCGGAGGAGGAGGAGGAATTTGGATGCAGCAGCACAATGCTTGTTTCTGCACATCAGTTCACAGGCTTCAAGTATAAAATGTCTGTAGGGAGCCACTGAGCCACTCAGGTTTGGCTACCTGGACACCTTTACTAGCCATGGCCAGCATCCAGCAGGTCACACGGCAGCACCCCGTTTCTGAAGCTGACGCTGGTTTTGGAGCTGCCGCGGACCTGACCAACGACCTGCTGGATTGCTGCCTCTGCCACAAGTAGGGAAAGAGCGCCTTATCCGTCTAAATCATTCGCGCAAAACTTCGGGTCTTTTACCCCCTGTGCCTTTACTGGGGAAAGCAAGCGAGCAAAACCCATCCAGGCGGCGATCGTTACAGCTTCGCAGCGCGCAACGAGGCCGAGGCCAGCAGGGAGAGGCCTGCGGCTGCGGCCGGCAGCGGGGCCTGCCCGGCAATGGCCCAGCGCGGCGGGGCGCTGCTGCCGGNGGAGAGTCGCGTCCGTAACACCCGCACCGGCGCTTTCCAGCAGGTGCGCAAGAAGCTGGGGAGAGGGGGGGAGAATGGCCAGGATAGCAAACAAATTGTAATTGTTATTGTTACAGTGGGTTTTGTTTCAATTATTAAACTATTCTTCTCTCAATGCACGAGTTTTGCTTTTTCTTTCTGATGCTCATCCACACCAGGGGACGGGGGTGGGGAGTGAATTAGCAGCTGTGTGGTACTAAGCTGCTCTCTGGGGTTAAACCATGACATGATACCAGCGGTTACATGTTTCCACTTGATTACACTTTTCCCCAGTTTGACTTTCACTAGCACACCTCTTAGGAGGAAATGTATTTTGATTTCTCTGCTAGTGATCACATAAGTACCATGTGAATTTGGTTTCTAGGTTAAGAGGAGATGGGGCTGTGTGACAAATTTCTCTGAGATCTACTTTTTGGTTGCTGAATTCCATTCAGCTGTGGCAATTTCCTGTTAAGCCTGGGTTTGAACAAAGTTGTTTTTCTGCCTTTCAGGTCCAATGAGATCCTACTAAGACAGAATAAGTTTATCACCCACAAGTTAGTAATTTCATAATCTTAATGCTTCAGAGTGCTTAATGAATTATGTTAATGTGCTGGAACTGGAATTTTTTTAAAAAAAATCCTGCTTTGAATAATTGCCCCATTTCATTATTTATAGACATAGATGTCAGTCCACTTGGGAAAAAGCTTCAGGGCACTACCACATTCCCTGCTCAGACACATTCATTCCAGCCTTGCTTGTCACTGTGACAGGCCTTGTGTTGTTACAGGTCTGATCTCCTGCAGCAGCAGGAAACCGTGACCATGTAATTGCTCTCCTTTGCCCATGTGGTCAGAGAAGTCTGGAAAATCAGTGGTTAGGGGAATGCCCCGGAGAAAGCAATATTTCAAAGCATGAGCAAACCAGTGAGGTAGAGAATTTATTTGCCCAGAGTTGTTAGTTTTGATTTATTTGCCTTTATTAAACCTACTGATCACCACTGAATGGTTTTTGTCAAATGATTTCAACAGTGCTAGGTAGTTGTTGAACAAAAGACACACCCTTTCCCAGCTGGTGTGAAAAATAGGTGATTGAGGCCTCACCTGTCCTCAGGACTTGCTCCGAATTGTTCAGATTTTGCCACGCTGGGTTTTATGGACAGCTTTATTATATACGGGCATAGACTTATGTCATCTAAATTGCTCTAAATTGACACGTTGCCTCCTCTTTTCCCTTTAAAATGAAAAAGTGGAAGAGCACAGACTACTAATATTGAGCACTGATGTCTCTCATCACTGGCTCTTTCTAGGAAGTTCAAGACTGAGCTTTTGGGCTCCTGGTGTGATTGCCACCTGCAGGCACGTGTGCTGCAGTGCCTCCTGCAGGAGGACATTTTGACATCTATCCTTAACTAGGCTGAGAATTCAGACCCTAAATCTTTCATGGGTTTCTGGATAAAACCTTCAAAAAGGGAGGTATTTAATATGGAATCAGTTTAGACCATAACCCTGCTTTGAATAACTCAGACTTTGAACTAGATTTGCAGATATTTGACTTTCTGCAAGCCTCTTGCTGGGATCTGAGCCAGACTTTACATTTTTCTGACTGCAGATTTTAGTGACTTTAATATCACTTTCACATCACTTTTATGCATAGCATAATATACTTGCCATAGACCACTCTTACTGAAGCCAAATAAAAATAAAAATCCAAGTGCTACATGAAGTTCAAATTCTGAATTCTTCACAGAAATGTTGACAATTGCTGGTCCCTTTTCCTGCAACTGCCCACACAAAACGATTTTCTGTGTCATTGTTAGTGTTATTAGCAATTCTAATCAGAACCCCCGAAAGTTATTTGAATGCAATAACTATACCCATGTGTTTAATAAGTGCATGTACAGGTATGCATGCAGACACACACACACGTACCTCCTAGTCAAGAGGAGGGCACAAGCAGTAAATGCCTTTGAGATCAGCTTTTCTGATCATCAGACTCTCAGCATGTCAGTATTTTGAATCCTTAAAAGCCAGTCTCAGGAGAATTTCCAACCACTGCATTTTCCAGCCCTGTGACTGATTCACATCTCAGAACTTGACTGGTAGAAATATTTTGATTACAGGTCTAATTACTAAAATAAATCCCAAATGTGTAGATAAGTAAAACCCCAAGCCTTGATATAGCTTTACAAAGGCATAGGTGATGCATGCCAAGCATTTTATTAGCAGGGAATAAGTAATTATTTTGTGGGTTTTTGTGTGCTGGAACATGAGTGTGATCTGGCCAATTTCACAGGTCAAAAAAGGCAAGTGGTGATGAAGTGTGCACATTTTACTGATGTTCATATATAAGGAGTCATGCTGCTCAACTGAGATTTTTGTGGCTTTGAGTCATGTAGACCTTTGGAGCAATTATTTCTAAAGCTTTGACACATCACATGATATTGCTAGGCCTGGAATGACCATGAACAACAGACTGAAGAAGGGAAAAATTATGGCTTAGGTATAAAGGGAAGAGAAAGATCCAGAGCAGTTAAAAGGATGAAGGGATAAGGTGCGTGGACCTTGGTGGAGGTGGGTAAATGGAAGAAGCAATATTTGTATTGAGATTAAAAATAAAATGGAGCTAGAAAGGCCTTAGCAAATGGTTGATGTTGATTTAATCCAGTGTGACACATTGATCCATGTATTCATGTAGCAGTTTTATTAAAACAAAAAAAGAAAGCCCAAGAGTTTAAATACCGTGTATTTGCTGGTGAGCTGCTCTATCATATGACTGATTTAGGCAAACACATGACAATTCCTTTAATGCCAATTTCATAATGTCATTTAACTGGCTACACGGAAGACTTCTAAGCTGAAACTGCTTGGCTGAGCTGACCACTCAAAGCCTATAAAGCTCAGGGTTGCTAATCTGGGTCATGGCTTGAAGTTGCTATCAAGTCATCCACATCATCCAGACTCCTTCAGGTCCTTTGCCCTAGACCCACAGACATGGCATGGAGTGATATCTTGTATGTAGTGGGGCAGATCTACCAAGGCTCCTGTAGAAAAAGGGAGCTTAAATCACCCTGCATTCACAGGTCTTCCTTCCTTTGCTCAGGATGAAACTCAATGCTCCCCATTAAGGATTAACTTTGGCTCTGAGTCAACTCCTCAAGCATTTCCTAGGAAAATACTGCCATGTAAAGCAGGGAAAAACGCATCTGCTGAAACTTTACTGACAGAAGGCAGCTAACTCCACATGTAGTTACCCCTGTTCAAAGGACACACTGCATAGAATGTAAGTTTTCTGTCCAGTTAAGTCTTTCCCAGGATTATCTTGCAGAAGGGCAGCAGGAAAAACAACTGTAGAAAGATGTAAAGATGGAAAGAATGTAACTCCCACACAGACAACCTACAATACTACTAACTCTCTACTAGGTTAGAAATGCCTTCAGGTGCAGGTAGTGCCAAGAAGTTGCTAACTAGTTACTGTAATGCTCAGACCTGGGGACAGACATTCTTGCAAATCTCGTGGAACTCAGAAGAATCTGCAGAGGCTGAATGGAGGCTACAGCAGCTGATCTTGTGTTGTTTTTATACTGCATCACAGATGGAATGTAGACAGTAAAGCAACTCTACCATGTGGGTATGCCTGTTGTAGGCAGGAAACACAAAGGGAATAGAGATGAGATGTTCCAGTTCACCAGTCTAAGGAGGTTTCTGATCTGCTTTTTGGCACTTTCAGGAATTGAACTGGTTCAGCAGGCAGGATGTCATCTGAGTTCAGAGAGTCTAATAAAAGAAGTCATACCTGTCAAGGTCTTTTTTTTCCGAAAGGCTGCTCTGAATCAATACACTGGAGATAACAGCCTTGAACAAGACTAGCTGGAGCAAGGGTTGTTTTGATAGTTATGAATTCATGACCTTCTCTCTCAGCAACACTGTGACTTGAAGCTGAAATATTCTTGGTGACTGGAACAGTAAATCTCAGAAATGGGGAGGGAGGGAGTCACGTGGAGAGGGAGCAGATGAAAAGCCATGGGTCATAGGACGGAGTGCACAGTGCCAGCAGGATTAAATTTCCCTCAACCTGACAAAGTAGCTACTTTTCATGATCCTGTGGGATCCTTTGTGGATCACAGAAAAGAGCACAGCTGTTATTTTTTACTGTGGACAAGCAAGCTGTCTGTCCCTATAAGAATGGGCCACCACATTTTTTCCCCCAGCTTTCCTTCTCTTCCTTTCATGTGTGATACAATCTGAGAACACCACTGAGTAAAAATATGAAAAAGTCATCAGGAGTGTGATTATTTTCTAAGCGTGATAAGTGGAGGATGAAATTGTCTTAAAATAGCATGTCTTGACTAGATCTTCCCTGTGAATTAGCAAACCTATTATTCAGGGCATTGGACTATTCCTGACTGAGAAGGACTTCACTACAAAGAGAACTAAAGATGACATACACATAACAGGTTGTCAAGACCTCAGTGGCTGAGAACACAGATAACAGACTGGACAGCTTTTCCAACCCCAGCATTGCCAGTTCCAATCCAGATATTGGCACAGGTGAGTCTCCCAAGAGTAAACTAGCATGTGTTCCTGATGACTTTTCATTTGCCTCTATTAAGTGATATGAGGGTTTCACTCATAGTGTCTGTGTTACCTCTCAGGCATGGAATAAAGGCTTTTTCTATGGCTGAGTCAGTGCAGAAAATGGTAGTGGAGAAAATCAGTGACGTTTCAGCTACAGTACATTTCCCACAAGTCAGCATAGCAGCTGAGACAGAAGTTGTCAGTACCATTTCAAGTTCTTTGGAAAGAGATGTGCTTACTTATTTGAAACCTACAAGTCCTAAAGAAATAAAAAGGGATGAAAGTATAGAGGCAGCTGGTGCTTATAACAAATACATTACTTTGCTGTAACAAAGCTTTAGATAGAATTAGTTGTTCAGACTGACCCAAGGAAAAGAAGGGATTGCATGCAACTGATGACCCTTTCTCTGGCTGAATTATGTCCTGTGCGTTAAACCTGAGAGTTCTTGACAACATCCCCATTTTCACTGCAACATTTGCTCAGACAAGGAGGAAAACTGTGATAAACAGCCTAAAACAGTTCAAAATATTCAAGAGCATTTCATGCTAGAAGGAGATCAACCTATCTTTTGCTTTCTGCAAAAGTTCTCTGGAAGGCATCCAGCAGCCTTTAATTCCAGTAGTTTTATATATATATATTTTTCCCCCAGGCATTTGTATTCTAATCGTTCTTTAACCTTGTTTCTTTCTTTTTTTTCTTTCTTTATTTAAACTAATGATATTGCTGAATATATATTTAATTGACCCTTCAGGGTATTAAACTAACTGTCTGAACATTTAGGAAAAGCAGCCAAGTCTGACCTTGTGTCATAAAATAAGGGAGCTTGCCAGAGTCTGGACATAGAAGCCTTGTGCATGAGAGCTTGACCAGAAGATGAGCAGAAATCCGATAGCTGAAGAAATACCCCATAGTTAACAGCACGTAAACCAAGGGACCTCTGTGAGATTAAGTATCAGGTACTGTTACACTCTGCTGCACTAGGACATCTTTTTGGCTCAAAGACCTATTTATCCTACAGCCCTTTACCAGGCCTGAGCTGAGTGTAAATGCAGAACCTCTCTACACATAAGTAGGCCTTTATTTTCTTGTAGCAAAACAGAGGCCCAGCTGTGACCCTTGTTGGCCCTGGTTCCCACCTCTTCCCAGGGCTCTCCTCAAGCAACTGACTGAGTGTTTGAAGTTTGGCAGACCAGCAACAAGGGAAATTTGTATTTGGTTCCTCTGAGTCCTAATGAGACCTTTATCATTGCTTGTCACTGCCTCTACTGATGCTGGAGCTCAGGGAGTTTTTTAAACACATCAAGGCACATTTAAACTCTTAGCCCAAGGCAAATTGGCCACTTTGTCTGATCACAGCCTCTGTGCTGATATAAAGGTCCATCTGTGAGGCTGCACAGACAGCTCTTGTAAAAGCCCCACTGACCTCGGTGTGTGCTTCAAATGTTATGTACTTAGTGCCAGTCAATAGCTCCTCAGCTGCTGGAGTTTTCTTAGGGCTCCGTGTTTGTGTGTCTTTATCACCACAAGGGCAATATGTATTCTTTGAAACAGCTAAGTAGCTTTTAGCAAGATCTTGGAAAGGTGAGGTGGTAATAGCAGCTGCAGAGTAGCCTTCCTTGTTAGCCAAAGTGCTATTGGAAGGATCTTGGCATTTTACACCACACAACTGCTGTGTTTAGAATAGGAGGGCTTAGAAAACTTGAGGTGCTAAGTCTGCAATAAAACTATACAAATAAATGATTTGCAGTTTGCCGTCTGGGCTAAAAAAAAATTCCAGACTGAGAAAATGAACAGCTTAAATTCACTTGACTTGAAAAAAAATTGAAAGTGAACAAATATTATATGAGTAGTTTTAAAGATTGTTTTTAACTTTATCAAGCAAGAAAGTAGTTTAGATACATTGTGTAATAGAATTTGGAAGAAAAAGCAAAATGGTGGTTTGAAAAGTCCACTCACAATTACAGGAGATAAAATTATTGGGCATTTCCATAAATGCAATGGCACGTGCTATTGAGTACTACTTCTTATCTTCCAGTGGGTGGATCAGTTTTTATTAGAATCTTATTTAATAACATTAAATAATGTACTGGTAATTGAGCATTTTTTGGTAGAAACACTTTTTATTTTCCGTTTTAATATTTTTTTCACTCAGATGTGTTTAAAAGTCCTTAGTACACTGAAATTGCATGTTTTTGCAGAGCTAGGCACATCACTTGCTTATTCTATAACTTGTGGGGTTTAACTAACATTTTAAATCACATATTCAAACCATAGCATCTAGGAACCTATATTTTGAATCAAATTAAGTCTCCAAGTAATACAGAAACTTTGGGTTTTCCTCCACACATCTGTTTACAAATAATAATAATAATAAGTAATCTTGTAATAAAGATAATCTTTGCACTTCAAAAACTCAAATAAAAGTATAAACTTTCAAATTACACGAAATACCAAAAATCACTCAGGAGGCACTGTGATTTAGAAAGATAGTAGGGAATAGTTCTTAAACACATCAGCTGTTTATATTCGTATCTTTTTTTGATGCTTCAATTCCGTTTTTGTCAATAATTTCCCACGTTTGTAAAATGCTTTGAGCTTTAGCTATTAGCATGTAAAATAGGGCTATGATATCCTGTTGTCATTCCCAGCAGCCTTACTGTAAGTGACACATACTTTTGCTGCTTCAGAGCCTAAACACCCTGTACCACTTGCCTTCACTGAGTATGGAAAGTCACTTCTTTCCCCTGGAAAGACTTTGCTGTGAGGACAGCAGAAGCTTGTGCATTGCAGGCATACCACAGATTTTAACTTCCTGTAGATGTTGGCATTGAGGTGCCCCACGGAGTAAAGTGTGTGCACCAAGGTGTATAGCAACAAAAGGGGCAGCTGCTTTCTGTTCTTAGTCTGAGTGAGTCCTGAGTTTTAAAAACTGCTGTAGCATTTTAGTGTTGTAAATGGAAGTAAATCACAGCCCAAGCTGCTGCTTCTTAGAGTTCAATCTCCAGCTGGTTGCTGTGGCTTTTTTTTTTCTCATGAGAGGGCTCCTATTACTGTAGGACATCTGTCCAGCTGGAGAGCCTGGTGCTCTTAACAGCCTGAAACATTTTGGTGTTTGGACCTTTACAGATGGGGTAAATTAAAACTGGATTGTGAATCAAAAGCAATTTCCGTGTTGTCCTGTGATCTCAGTGACCCTTGGCTGGGATCTTACATCCTCAGGAAGGGGCGCCACTACTGCTGTCATTTGGTGGAATCATCTATTTTGTTTGTACCAAGAAGCCTGATGTCAACCACTAACCAGCACATTAAAAAGTGAACACAGTGATAAAAAATGTTCACACCTTATTTCCATTTTAAAACAAACAGTTTCTTCCATCTATTTGTGGTCTAAGCAATGCTGAGTACTTGTACACAGCACAGCAACTGTAATCATCAGGAAGCAATTTCCCCTCTAACTATGAGGGCAAGGCCTCCCTCAGCCCTCCTGGGGTGATGAGCAGCCAGTGAAGGAGAGTCAATTGTTCCCTCTTTGCCAAAGAGGTCTGATGAGTGTTGTACATCTACATAAATTATAATACGAAAATATAGTTAAAAATATAAAAATAATACATATACGTAATAGCTAGAATTTCAGCTGCTGAGCTTCAAAGGTGTGTAAGAGTTAGAAGGTGTGGACTTTGTATGAGATTGTAAGCAGATTTGGTTCTTAACTTCCATTGCCTGCTTCAGGAGATTTTGAAAGTCTTGATAGTTATCTCTTTCAGCTTTCAGCAAGCTAAATAACTTTGAAAGCCTTCCCCTGATGACTGGAAGAGGCTGAGAGTGTGTGGAAGACTGGCAGTGAATCGTAGTCTTCATTTTTTTCTCCAAAAGGCTGGCCAGTTCAGTGAGGTTGGCAGGCTGCTCTCAAGAGAAGCAGCTTTTTGTGCACTTTCCCCACCATGCAGGCTGAGCACTTGATCTAACCTATCTTGTATCAACCCCTTTGTAAGGCAAATCTGGCATGAGAATTCAGAATTGATGAGAATACCAGCTTATTATTTTTACCCTGAAAGCCTCCTGCTGAGGGATTGATGTTCTGGTCTGTCACTGGTGTGTTGGGTGCTGCTCCTGCAGGCAGGGTATTTGCAAATGTTTCCTGGGTAACAGCTGGCTTTTCAGCATGAATGAGAACAACAGAACTAGGCCTTACATTTTTCCTCAGTCTTACCTCAAGCTAAACTAATAGGCCTCTTCCTAATGAAGGTGGTAAGGACTTCATAGTTTGGCCTATAATTAGCTCTGCTGCAGGTCAGAGGCTGTCAGAGCAGATGGTTTTTTTCCCCCACAGTGGCTGATAGAAGAAGATGGTCCAAGATGTTGTAGTTGTGTGTGGAAAGCTCCTTTGCTAGGGCTGTCTCAAGGGGACATGGCAAAGCCTGCAACTTACTTCCCTCCTTGTTTGCATGATTTTCCTGTCACTATTTGTTTTATTTTTCCAAGAATAGGGGTGTTCCATTGAGTTGCAGACACAGAATATGTGACTGTCTCTCAGGGCATCAGAGACCTGGAGGAGTTAGGCTGGGTAATGGAGACAGGGAAAAGACATTTGCTTTCCAAAGAGGAGTGATGTCATAGCCCATCCTGAGGGTGTCTGGGTCCTCTGATGCAGAGGGGCTTGCTGCAGTTGCTACAGGGGAACCTCTCTTGGCAGGACATGCTGCTGCTGCAGTATCACACCTCCCTCCTGCACTGGGGCACACGGAGGGCTCACCTGCACTGGCACACGGGTGCTGCAGTGGGGCAGGCACTGGTGCTGCTCTGCAAAGGCAGGGGAGAGCTGCAGGGAGCCAGCAAGAGGAGAAGGCACTAACTCAGGGTCTTGCACTGGGAGCTGACCTGACAGATGTGGATTTCGCCATGGAAAGGTAATTGAGATCTCTGCAGCTTGGGGATGGCGTTGGGATACTTTCTCACTAGGCTTGCCAGCCACAGCCGGTAACTGAGGATGGCAGCACATGAGAGTGACAGGTCCATTTCCTCTTTGTATCACTGCTCCTGCCAAGGGAATCTCTAGTCATGGCTGAAACGGGATTTTGTTAAACAGTCAAAAAGTCTCAGCAGTAGGTTTATGGGTATTTTCAACAGTAACTAATGAGCACTTAGGTGGCTTAGGTGAACTTAGATGCCCCAGCTAAAAATCTGATTGAAAGCTGAAATAGCTATTAAGTTATTCTTTTATTTCTGTCCATGGTGAGACAACAAATAGATCTGGAGTTCTTCCAGTCTATTTGTGATTCAGAATTATTCATTGGATTTCTTCAAGTAATTGACTTTGCAAATCTTCATATGTTCACAATAGCACAGTTGCATATCACAATTCATGCTGTGATAGTTAATAGATACAAGGCTCTGATCCTACTGAGTATGAAATCCTGGCATTAGTGAAAGCAAACAGGAGCTTTGACATTAAACTGAGACTAGGATTGAATCCTAATACAGTCCTACCAAAACCTTCTTTACACTCTCTTATTCATGGTGGAGATGAAGCTTAAATTAACATATGTTGACTGGGAAATACATGCAGACAGATCTGTTTGAAAGAGAAATCAAACATCTGCGCCACATCAGTTGATTAGTGAATTTTAAGAACTCACACATGAATCAGTAAATTAGAAGATTAAGCCTTCTTCCCTGCTACCAGATCACTGCAGGCATTTTCCCTGAACTGCACGTTACTGACAAGGTTTGGCAGACGGTGAATTATTTTGCCCTTCATGAATATTTTTCAGTGGCTGATTGACAGCTGATAGGCATTTCTTCTTTAGACAACAATAAGCCATATTATTTATGTATTTATGGAGCATTGCTTTTCCTGTTTCCAAATGTGACATGGGTTTGTATGGTCTGGATCCTCCCCAAAAGCACGGTATGGGGAGCCCACAATCACACACTTTCTCTTGAGGCTTTGCAGGGCTGGGGCACCGTGCCCAGCATCCCAGACTTCGGGGCTGCCGGGAGCTACTGCAACAGGAACAGCCAGCAAGTAAAATGTAGGTGGCTTTTGGCAGTTTTCCTCTTTACACTGGCCAGGGCTGCTGTATTTGGGCTCTGCACCAGGAGATGGCAGGGTTGTGCTGTCCATGCAGCCTTTACCAGCACGAGTTACTGATCCCTGCCTTTCCAGGATGGGATTTTAAAGCTCAAGATATCGAGCCTGTAACTGGCATTTATGAAAAAACTTACTGTATGTGCTCAGCAGTATAAAGAACTATCACTCTTGAGAGTGACCTGAGTTAAATGCACCGGATTCAGACAACTACAAGCTTTATGAGACTGCAGAAAAAGGACAGAAATTTCAATTTAGGCTGTTTCTCCAGAAACTTCTGTTCCACTGGTTGTTCTTCAGACACCTAGAAAACTGTGCAATAGGTGATGTCAAATTTTCTCTTGACCCTTTCTATGCCCTCCCTGTGAGTTTTCTTTTATTAAGAATACTCTGAAAGTGAATTTGTTTTTGCTGTTAGTCTCTCCTCTCCTCTCC